>JARJHM010001101.1:0-72019 GCA_033356055.1 Carex pumila | reverse complement strand
TTTATTTGATTACATAAATAATTGTGAGGTAATTGTCGGATATTGACATTCATATAATTTGGGTAGTCATAATGCCCTGCTAGGGACCGCTTATGATTTGTGTGCCAAAAAGAATTTTCAGCTCACTGCCAACATTATATGAACCTATTGGGTCACACACAAGAACAAGGTTGAAATCAAATTTAATATATATATTAATTTCAGACAAATGTATTAGATACATTAATATTTGGAATTAGAACAAGTGGGAGACTGTAAGAAATGTTCTACAGGCCAAATAATATGGGCTGAATTAATATATTAAGTCTTATTGGGCTAGGCCCAAATTCTTGATCTAATCTAATCTGATCTGATCTGATCACGTTTTCTAAAAGGTGCAACCAGATGGTGTGATGAATGGATGCATAAACATTATAAATATACATGCAGCAGTTCGGTTTCTAAGGTTCCAGAAAATTCCATCTCGCACATATCAGAAAACGTAAGAGAAAGAAAGAAAAAGACGGGGCTTTCAGATTGGTACTAGCATACCAGTTGACTGTTGATTTTGAATCTGTTCGTGTGGATACTGATAGAGGCGTGATTGCTAGGCTGTTGCGTGGATCTGACACGAAAGAAAGGAAACATGAAGGAAAGGAGACACGAAGGAAAGTAAAAGAAGACTACTGCTAGACTTGAAGTTTCCGCTGCGCGTCTAGTGGTAAAATCTGTTTTAATCCTAGGATTAATTTTATACATGGATTCTGGTTTTCGGGTAGTGAACATCTTGAACTGATTCGAATTGTTGCACTATAACCTACCCGAAATCCCAACACTCTCTAACTTATTAATTTGTCCTAATTTTAGGCTTTTAGCTGGAACGCTAAATAAATAAACTGCTAAATTAGCAACTATTTTATTTTTTAACCATTAATATAACATTTGTCACGTTAATATTTGCTGCTGACTTCTAATTGAAATCTACGAGATCAGTGTTGAGAAATAGAGTTTAGATCTCATAAAATCATCATTGACTGTTTAATAAAGAAATTAAGCTAGCATTTAGAATTAGTTGTCAAGCTTAATTTAGTATCTAGCTAATTTCTTGAGATTAGACAAATCTAAAATATTGTATTTAAGAAAATAGCCAACGGCTATATCATTGAGCATATCATTCTCAACCTATAAAAGACCTTGAGAATAGATTGTAAAATACAAAAAAATAAAAAATCAATAAAATTCATTCTTCATTTCTTTCTCAAAACTAACAATCAAATATATACAAATTGGTATATTTCGGTTCATATTTTTGCGGGTCTGTATACATGAAGGGATCTAAAGTCCAAGATTAGAATATTGAAGAATCAAATCGTTTGATTTAACATGCACATAGCGCAAACTCTTTCTTTCAAGTAAAACAACTAAATGTTATTTAAGAGTGAGGCTATGGTAATATCCATATTACGAATCGTACAATGATTTTATATCTCTATTTTTTTTTAAGGTAAGACAATTTATTGAAATGCTAAATATGATTTTCATATGAAAAGATACTTGTAGACTAAATTTTGTATTATTTTTTTGAATTTTTTGTACTATTTATTTAGATAGATAAAAAAATCATTGATTTTGAATGATCCAGAATTTTCAAATTAAGTAATTTTTTGCCTATCTAAGAGATATAAAAAATATTTTTTTAAAAATGGAAATTTTAGTTTGCATGTATATTTTAATATGAAGAGAATGTCGAACAATTCAGATTGATTGTTTAAACTTAAAAACAAAAATATGAGGTCATAGCGCAGGTCAGGGACTGACCCATACATGTTCGGACCAACTTTGCAAACCCCCCCACCCCCCCCCCCCCCCCCCCCCCCTCTCCCCAGAACATTATTTTTCTCCTTTAGAAGTTTGATTTGCAATTATAATAAATTCTTTGAATTCTAATTGGTAATTAGAATTTGAAGTAAGAACATTGGTAATTAGAAGTCGGAACATTATAAATTATAACTTAGGTCATTATTTTAATCTAATACTCGATTAACTAATGAATTTGAACCCAATAAACTATTTAAATTCGATTTGTTATTTTTTTACACCCACACAAATATCCTGATCCGCCCCTAGCACATTGTGTAATACATATTACTGTAACCTCGCTCATTATTTAATGGCCTACGGGCCATGTAAGAAACAAAAAAAAAAAAAAAAAAACTCATTATTTAATATCTAAAAAAAATTCTTTCAAATTCCGAACATTATTATCACACACAAAATTTTAAATAATCTGTAATTCATAATGAATAATCAATTATCAATCTCATGGGAATGGGAGGTGAAATTCATAGGTGGTAACAAAATATTTATGTTTAACTTCCGATCAAAATTCGTAGATTCTATTTGAAATCAAATTAGTTCGAATTATGATCGAAGAACGATCTAAGGATCCAGATTTGAACAGAAATAGTATGTTACCCCCACAGCATACATGGGATTCATGACTCATGAGTCATGGAATTCGCATCCTCTGAGATATCACATATTTTGCGTGACATTTGAAAAATCTCAACCGTTGAAATACGTTCTACGCGAATCTCAAAGCTCACATAATACTGCCGCCGATGCCAGCCCCGATAGACACCGGACACGTCGGTCACGCAAAATATGAGATATCTCAGAGGATACGCACTCAGAGTCATGAGAGGCGAAGGTATGCTTAATGCGTTTCCCCTGCATTAACTCAAAAGAGAATCTTTTGAGTTAATGAATCTAATACGTCTGATTTTAAACAGAGTCAATCTGTCGCTTGCTTAACATTTGAGGTCTTTCAATATTAGTGCAGATCTAGTCTGCACAAATTTTAAAACAGATTGGACGGTCGATATTATTAACTCAAATGACTTCCTTTTGAGTAAATGCAGAGGATACGAATTCAAGGTATGCTACTACAAATTTAAAATAGGTAGCCAATCAAGTAATGTATTGTCCCGTGTTCAGTGCCCGAACCAATTGATGAATTGAAAACAAAAAAAATCATTTCATCCGGTAGGGGCCGGTACCAGCTGTCGCAATTGAAAATTTGAAATACCCGAGTGGGGAAGCGTACGTGGCATCACTGGAAAAAGCCCTTACACCAGCTGGATTGATATTGACATCTCCCGTGCGTCAGCTTGTACGGCGCCTGCTTTGTACAGCTGTAAGCCTGGAAACCTGTGTAAGACGTGTCATCGACAACAAGTTTTAAATTGTTTTTTTGATGAAAGTTTTAAATTGTCAGTCACTGGAACGGATCCTTTGTTGCTCATTAGAAAGCCGCTTGAACATGTCGGGAAGCTGTAAGTCTTTTCTCTTATCTGATTCTCTGTACAAACATTTAGAAAATGCAAAGGTTACCGAGTTTTTTTAAAATATCCATTTTTTAAATATTTTATTAAAAATAATTAGAATTCAGCTGAAATTTTAATAATGTCCAACCCGTGATAAAAATTCACAGTCCGAAATTTCAATTTGGATCCATGGAAAAAATTCACAATCCGGACTTCTTATTTTTTGCATTTTGCACTATAAATATAGTTTGGAGAAATAAAATATTCTTTATAATATAACATATATGTATATAATATAATATATGTATATGTATATATAATATAATATATGTATATAGAGATGAGTTACGGTGAGCCATGGAGTAAAATGAGTTGGTGCTTTATGAAACTGTATTTTTATTTTGAAAATTCAAACAACCGATCCGAACCGCTCAACATGATCTCCGTATTGAAATGTGCTTGGAGGCCAAATTTTACATTTTTTGGAATTTTTTTACTATTTATTAAGTAATTTTGAAAATCGCTAATCCGATAGTCCAGAAATTTTTATTGTTTTTACTGTTCACAGCAAAATAGTAATTTTCAAAATTGCTTAATAAATAGTAAAAAAATTTCAAAAAAATATAAAGTTTGGTCTCCAAGCACATTTCAATATGGAGATCATATCTAATGGTTCGGGTCGGTCGTTTAAACTTTCAAAATAAAAATATGGTATAGAGTACAAACACATTTAACTTCATGGCTCCCCGGATCTCATCTCCTATATATACATATATTATATAAAAAAAAAATCAAACCGTGGATATTTTCTTTCTCCAAACTCTATTTATAGTGCAAAATGCAAAATGCAATAAAAAATGTTCGGACTGTGAATTTTTTTCACGGTTGGATATTTTTAAAATTTCAATTGAATCCTGATTATTTTTAATAAAATATTTTAAAAAACAGATATTTTTAAAAAACTCGGCAAAGATTTTATTGCTCATTACAGAATAAGATATCTTTCGTAGAATCTGTAAAATTCATCTGTTCGGTTCAAATTGTTGTAAAAAATCATCAAACATTAACAATTTTCTAGGCTAACAAACAAAAAATGCGTTTTGATAAATTATATTATTTAGCATATTAGAAACTAAAATTTGTAAACATTGCGATTGCGTGTTTCCTTTTTTTGCATATTTTCCAACATGCGCAGAGAAACAACGACCACTGCAATTGCATCATATATCTGCAATGGAAGGAGATGAGATCAGAGGATGGGCACGTACCAGATACCACCGCAGAGAGTATCAAAGAGGCAAACAACAAGACGACGGATTCGCTGTCTTTATCGTCTTCATGCTGCGCTGCGCCAAGTAAAATCCGTGCAGTGCTGTACCCGCTACACTGTTTCCTTCTGAAGAGTGGGCCCCAATTACAGGCCCATTTTCCGTACTACCATAGCACGGATAACTTCTGTGGACTGTTTATAGAGGAAAATTAAAAAATGAAACAAAATGAACAGTTTTTTTTAATTTAATTTTTAAAATTAAATCATTAAAAATAAGATAGATTAATTTATAAATAGATGAACACAAATCAATAATTCAATCCCATCGAAGACGCATAAATGAAATCAAATTAATTATTCAACCTAAATGATTTTCAAACCAATAATCACACAATGTGGAAAATCAATGATTTGGTTTGTAGTTGTCATGCTATGAAACTGACGCTTGACTAAACTTTTCAACTACGATTTAAATTTTGAGAAAGATTTATGTCTACTGAGTTTTGTCCATCATCTGTCCACAGATTTTATCCACTCTCATTTAACTAATTTTAACGGCTTGATCCCACCTTCCAACGGATATTCAAATCTTTTTTCATATTTCGCTATTTAAATATTCATTATTCTTCCGATCCGATCATCTCTTTCTTTTTGTAATCTCATTTTCAAAACAAAACCTCTCATTTACCATGGACAAAGGAGGGACGATTTGAATTTACCTTCTCTGTTGATTTTGTTTTCACCTCTCACCTCTCATCTCTCCTCTCTCTCGCCTCTCTACCGACGGCCGTAACGGCAACAAGAGTGGATAACAAACAGATGATCGGATCGGATCGGATCGGAAGAATAATCTGGATCGGCTGCGATAGCAACGAAATCGTAATTGTAGTTTTTTTGTATTTACCTTCTCTGACTTATTTTTCCTTTACAATGTCGATTTAATTGAGATTACTCACTCGATCTCATTTTTTATACATGATTGCAATGGAACCTTCAATCATGGAGCGCGATCGAATAGAAGTTGTTTTTGTTGAAGAGCACGACAAAATTCAAGTCTAGTAAGTTATTTCTGTTGAATTTGTTATTTTCGTTGTATGCAGTAACAGATTTAGCATTTCAAATGAAATATGGAGGAAAGAGATGATAGAGAGGCGATATGGAGTCTTGATATATTAATTTTACAATATTGCCTTGTTACTTTTACAATATTCGTCTTGTCATTTTTCAGTATTCATCTTTGAAAATCTGGAGAAAATAAATGATTTGTTAATTTTACAGTATTTATCTTGTAATTTTATAGTATTCATCTTGTGAAAATCTGCAGGAAATAAATGATAGAGAGGTTTCTTACTCATCCGAACAATGAACACAAGAGGTTTTTAATGTAAAAGTTATTTGTCCATAGTTTTTTTCTTGCTACTATGCTACTTTGAATGTTGCGGTGAATATTTTTATCTTGTGTTGAACATATGTTGTTTGTGGTGAACATATGTTATTTTGTGGTGAACATATTTTTTGTGCGATGATGGATGTATGTATAGATTTAGCAATTTTAGAGTATACATGGTATTTTTTTATGGTTTATATTTTGTAATTTTACAGTATACATGATTCTTTGTAGATTGTATTTTAAACTGAAATGTAGTATTTGTTACATTTCATCTTACAACATAGATAGTATTATTTTATGATCTAGTTTTAGAAATTTTACAGTATACAATATTCAATTGAAAATTTACAGTATTATGTGAAAATTTTACAGTATACAAGATTCAATTGAAAATTTACAGTATTATTTGAAAGTTTTACAATATACAAGATATAATTGAAAATTCTACTGTATAGAAGATTTAATTTTTACAGTATACAAGATTCAATTGAAAATTTTATTGTATACAAGATTCAATTTTATAGTATATAGGATTAAATTGTAAATTTTACCGTAGAAGATTCAATTTTATAGTATACAAGATTTAATTTTACAGTATACAAGATTCAATTGAAAATTTTACTGTATACAACATTCAATTTTATAGTATACAAGATTCAACTCAGTGCGGATGCTAATAATTAACTCTAACTGCCAATAACCGCTAATAACTAACTCTAACTGCCAATAACTTCATATAATTGTAATTTTCGAAAGTACAGTTTGAAAGTATATTTATTTTTTCCTTTTGTGCAAGTTGCAATATTTTTTCAACTATCACGAGACCACTTCAAATAGTTGCTGGATATTTTGTGATTAATTGATATATTATATGTGATATATTGTATAGTTGTACAGCATGTAGAAGTAATTTTACAGTATTCGCGTAAGTCAAAACTGTAGACAATTAGACGCTTTCTTTAATTATCTTGTTTATGAATGTAAAAGGTATTAGCCACTATACTCGCTTGAAAAAATTAGTGTCTACTAATTCTTACTATCAAGAGTATTAAAATATATTTCAACAATATCACAAATTCAAGATGAGATTAACAAACATTAAATAAAAAAAATGAATGAGAATGCAAAACAGTTGAAAATTTTCAAGTCCTGTTGCTCTTCGTTCTCATTATTAAAACATCATGACAGTTCTTCAATGACTCGAATGATTAGTTTTAGATGTGAGAATACTCATTTAGGGTCTGTTCGGCAGACCCTTTGAGAAAGGAAATGGGTATAAACTATGCAAAAATTGAACTGATTTTTACTATTCATATGGAAAAAAAAAATTCAGTCCAACTAAATTTTTGTTTTTCCATATGAACAGTGACATTGAAAAAGTTGGCCGAACAGGCCCTCAGTGGAAAAATATATCTGGTTTCTCTTATACTTTTTTCTTTTTCTTTTCAAAACTCATTATATTAAGGTTATATGGAAATGTTAATGGAAGACTTTTTTTTTAACTCTTTCTATTTTTTCTTGCATTTTGTATCATCTGCATTAACTCAAAAGGAAATATTTTGAATTAATGAATCTCAATCATCCGATCTATTTTAAAATGTGCAGATTAAATTCATAATAATATTAAAGGACCTCTAAGTCATAAGCAGAAATCAAATTAGCTCCGTTTAAAATCAAACAGTTGATATTCATTACCTCAAAATATTATGTTTTGAGTTAATTCAGCGACACGCATTCTCTTTCTTGTGGGTAGAATACTCAGCGTTTTTTCTCCCAATTTTTTTGTTCCGAATGCTCTAACCTATCATAGGAAAGAAGTGAAGGTAGGGGGGTATTTATAGGGTGGAGATATAGTGATTCTTGATCAGAAATAAAAGACAAATTGTGTCTCCATGTGCTTAGGAGATTTTTACCTAATTTATTTTATCATTTTTAAGATGTTACGATCCGGTTTATTATAATAAAAGAGTAGAAACATTGCAGCAAGAATCTTATTACACATTTTGCTTCAATTCAAAATATAAGAGCAATAATTTAGTTAATTACATGATGATAAATATTGGAACTTTGCAGCAAAAATGTGACTAGATTAAATACTAGCATCGTACCCGTGCATTGCAACAGAAACATATTATTTCATTATAAAATATTATAAAATGAAGAAGATCAAGTGTTTCATTATTTCATTATTTGCGTGACCTTTTTGAAAATCAATTGTTCAAATACGTGCTGCAAAAATCTCAAAGCAATAATAATACTGATATGATACGGATACGGCGATACAACAATTTTCAAAAATGAAGGATACGATATGACTATTAATATATATGAGATGGGCTACGGTGAGTTGCGAAGTAAAACACATTTCTACTTCACGCCGTATTTTTATTTTGAAAGTCCAAATGACCGATCCGAACCGTTAGATATTTAATCCATGTTGAAATGTGCTTGGAGACCAAATTTTATAATTTTTGAAATTTTTTTACTATTTATCAAGCATTTTTTAAAGTTGCTGTTTTGCTGTAAACAGTAAAAAACAGTAAAATTTTCTGGACCATCAGATCAGCAACTTTCAAAATTGCTTAATAAATAGTAAAAAAAATTCAAAAAATGTAAAATTTGGTCTCCAAGCACATTTTAATATGGAGAACAAGATGAACGGTTCGGATCGACATTTTGAACTTTAAAATCATAAAACATGAGTATAAAGTAAAATAGTCGTTTTACTTCGCAACTCACCGTAGCCCACCTCAATATATATATGCTATGCATAGCATAGAATCCCTCCATGCAACGGCTTGAATTTCGAGTTTTCAAAATCCTAATGGTCGATCCGAACCGTTCATATTGTTCTCCATATTAATATGTGTTTGGAGACCAAATTTTATATTTTTTGGATTTTTTTACTATTTCTTTAGATTGATTGAAAATCACTATTTTCAGCAAATCAGTACCATAAAAAAACAGCAATTTTCAATAAATCTAAAGAAATAGTAAAAAAGTTTCAAAAAATGTAAAATTTGGTCTCCAAACATATATTAATATGGAGAACAAGATGAACGGTTCGGATTGACCATTAGGATTTTGAAAACTCAAAATCCAAGCTGTTGCATAGAGGGGTTCTATGCTATGCATAGCACGCTAGCGTGTTCCTATATATATATTTTTTTTATTATTTTATATATGATATTTATATATTTATAATTTAAATCAAATTTGTAGAGAAAAATAGTTAAATACTATATTAATCTAGAAAATAACACATGTGAACTGTAGTGTAGTGGTAAGAATTTTGGCACTAACAGAACCCAACTGGTTCGAATCCTGCCTTCAGCAGAAAAAAGGGTGCGTGGTGCACAAGTTCGGTCCGCAGGCGCCGTGCGTGGTTCACAGGTGCGGTTCACGGGTGCGGCACGCGGTCTACGAATGCTGGGATTATATGCGGCGCGATCAGTGCATGCTTAAGTGTTGAAGCGCATAATTTGGAAAATTTATGTATGTGCGATCTGAAAATTCAACGGCTGAGCATCCTTCCGAAAAATAAAAACAGTAAATCAGAACCCTTGCAGGATCTAGACATTAAGCCCCCTAACAAGGATGAGAGATATTAAATATGTCTAAATGTGCTAGATAAATTGCTTTAAAATATTTTTGATAAATGTTCAAATTTATATTTGAAACAAAAATCAGGTACATGCTCTTATTATGTATAAATACACATAGACAATTTTAGGTTTTAAATTTGAGGTTCTAAATCTGCTCTTATTATGTATAAATACAGATCAGATTTAAAACCTCAAACTCGTAATGAAGGGAACAATTTTTTTTGTCATTTTGCGTGACATCTTTTTAAAGTTTCAATTTTGAGATGAAAAGAAAATCTGCTCGATCTAAACACTAATTTGCAGTAAAATAAAGTATAAGTGCAAAGAGTTGTGCATTTTTAAAATTATTTTAATATATATACCGTAGTTTTTCTCTCAAAATAAATTTAATAAGATTAAATTCTGCTCATTTCTACTGTAAAATACATTTATGATTTATTCATGATAGATATATCTTGGATTGAAAATCGAAATATTATTTTGAATGCGAAACAAACATTAGTCTTATGTGCGCTCATTTTTCTCTGTTCTTATTAAGTTGGCATATGGACATCAAATGTTATGTGATAGCAAATTTTGGTCCAATAAAACGATTAAAAGGTAAAAGCACGTGAAATTAATTTAGCTTGGTATCCTGGATTCCTGGTCTCTGATTTGGTGAATTCGCTTGTCTCCGAATTTTTTATTAATATCCAAATTTTATATTAAATTTAAAAAAATAACCGAATCGATTGGTTTTTTTTCAAAATCTATGCATTCCGGAAATTTTTTTTCTAGAATTAAACTATAAATCTGAAAAAAAAATTTCCGGAAACTCGGTTCTAACTATGGAAATTTTTTTTTCCGGATTTAGGATTTCTTTTTTTCGGAAATTTTTATTTTCAGTTTTTATTTATATATTTTTTTTATTTTTTGTATTGAAGTATTCCAAATATTTAATATATTTTTAAAAAAATAGATGGAATACTATATAATTTGATTTATTCGAAAGACTGCTACAAATAATCCGGATCAATATTTTTCATGCTGGATTTTTTACGGCCGTAAAAAAAATAATATAATATAATATATGTATATGTATATATAATATAATATATATGAAAATGAAGATATAAAATATGAGCTATGATGAGGTATAAAAAATATGAGGTATTGGAACCCTTGTTTACTGCCTCAAAAATTCAGTTTAAGTTTTTGTTTCAACGGTAGGCATTCAACAATCTGTTTGGACTTTGAAAACTTTGAAAATACTGATCGTTGAATGCCTACCGTTGAACGAAAACTTAAACTAAATTTTTGAGGCACTAACCGAGGATTCCAATACCTCATATTTTTCATACCTCGTCATACCTCATATTTTATATCTTCATTTTCATATATATACATATATTATATTATATATACGAGATAGGCTAATGTGCATTCGAATGTATATGGTCCGAAGTGCTTACGGTCCAACTTTGAAATTCAAAATCCAAACGGTCAATCCGAACCGTTCATCTTGTTCTCCATATTAATATGTGCTTGGAGACCAAATTTTATATTTTTCTGAATTTTTTTACTATTTATTAAGTCACTTTGAAAATCGCTGATCCAACGGTTTTACTATTTTGTGCAGCCACCGTTGGATCAACGATTTTGTAAAATACTTAATAAAATAGTAAAAAAATTCATAAAAATGTAAAATTTGGTCTCCAAGCACATATTAATATGGAGAACATGATGAACGGTTCGAATCGACCGTTTGAATTTTGAAATTTTTAATTTGGACCGTAAGCATTTCGGACCATATACATTCGAATGCACATTAGCCTATCTCTATATATACATATACATATATTATATTATATATACATATACATATATTATATTATATTATTTTTTTTACGGCCGTAAAAATCCGGCATGAAAAATGTTGATCCGAATTATTTGTAGCAGTCTTACGAATAAATCAAATTATATAGTATTTCATCTATTTTTTAAAAAATATATTAAATATTTGTAATACTTCAATACAAAAAATAAATAAATTATAAATAAAAACTGAAAACGAAAATTTTCTAAAAAAAAATTTTCGGAAAACAAATTTTCTAAAAAAAAAAAAAACTAAATCCGGAATTTTTTTTTTCGGAGTTAGAACTGAGTTTTCGGAAATTTTTTTTCTGGATTTAGAGTTTAATTCCGGAAAATATTTTTCTAGAATTGATAGATTTCGAAAAAACCAACTGATTCGGATATTTTTTAAAATTTAATATAAAATTTGGATATTAATAAAAAATTCGGCGCTTATCCTCTATGGCGAATTGATGCATAAAGATGTTGCAAACTAGCAATCATTAAAGCTTTCTTGAAAATCAAACAATCTCCAGTGCTTTCAAATTATAAGCAAGGTGACTTGGGTGAGCCCCATGAGTGTACTCAAATAAATTAACAGAAATAAATGTATTTTTCTTTATCCATTAATAAGAAGAGATCGAACCAACAATTCTAGCTCTTTGAGCAAAGTCTAAAGCGACGAAACTATTTCACAATTTATATACCAATAACTACACAGTTTGGAAAATTGAAGAGAGAAACAAAATGACCGAACCATTTAATCAGAAGGACCAAATCACATGGCTCAGTCTCTTAGATCCTCTTCGGCGGTACGAGAGGAAAGAAAATAGAAATAGGATTTGAAAATTTTTGAATTAATTTTTATTGCTTATGTGTAAAAAAAAAAAAATTAATTTGACTAAATTTTATTTTTTCATGTAAACAGTAATTATGTTATAGTAACCGAATAGGTCCTTAAGATGTGCTTCAGAAACATGCTATGTAATCAAAAGAGAAGAGAATGGAAGGAAACAGTCCACCTCCTCTACACTCTGATTTAAATTTGAACAAAATGACCACTTTTCTACATGTGGTTCACTCTCTGTCCCTTTCTTTCTCTTCCGTTCATTTTTATTTTTTTTATTTTTTATTCTTGAATAAGCAAACATCTCTGGTCAAAAACATGTTTATTTTATCTTCCTTCCCCTTCCCTCTGTTCCCACCATCTAAAGTACATCCTTACTCTCCTGCTAATTTAGAGGAATCAATTTTGACAGTCTTTGTAAAGACCGAGTCAATCATTTGACATGTCTTGCTCCCCCCCGCCCCTCCTCCTCCCCAACTCACACTCCATGTTGGTCCGTCCTTTCTATTACTTGTAAATCTCATCTTGGACGCATCATGTCTTTCTTTCTTTTTCGCTCGGCTTTACTTCTATGGGCGGAGAGGAGAATGAGAGAGAGGGGAGGGAACTGAGAGGAGCTGAGAGCGTGGTATCTTCGGAATTCGGAGCATAGAATCCTCATCTTAATCGGAGCACGACGGTGACTAGATCCTGTCGTTATCGGAAAAGCATATTCGGTCATGGAACGAGATGAATATTAAGGTATTATGATGATTATGAGTGTATATAAGTAGGATTAGAAGAATATATCTAGTGATCTAAAAATTTAGAGGATGATTAAGAATGATTAGAGTAATTTAGAAGATTTTGTGTGAACAAAGAAAGTAGATTTAGAAATTAGAGTCGCTTGACTGGTTATGAGTGCGTTTTTTATCAATCGAATTATTAGTAGACATTAAAACTATTAACTTTAAAAAAAATACTCAAAAAAACCAAACCAATATTCTAACCCTTCCATAAGATGGAAAATAGAGTTAGCCATCTGTTTTCTAGTAATTTAATTTTTATATTTCTAAAATAAAAAAAATGAATGTAGTTGCTCTAATTCTATTTTGCATTTTAGCCCCACTTAGCAGAAAGATGAGTTTAAAAAATATTATCATTGTTTTTTGGGTTTCCGTTTTGATTTAGTAAGTTTTAAAATTTTATTGTTTTTTTTCTAAGAACCTGTTCGAATGAATCTCAAAACTTTATTATTCACGTGGGAACAAAAAAATTCAGTCTGAATTTTCTTTCTCGTGTAAACAGTAAAAATTAGTTTAAAACTTTTACAACCCATTCCTATTTTTAATTCCTTAGATCCGCCGAATAAGTCCTTAATGTTATCAACCACGCAAAATTGGCCTTACAATTTTATTGATTCAAAAGACGAATAAAAGTTAAAATTTATATTTCTATTTTCTAGTGATAGATGTAAACTTGCGTCATTGATGCAGTATCCAATTACTTGGTTCATTTATCAGAACCTAGCTACCAATTCATTAATATTCGATCTTTAATATCTCTCCTCACTAAACTAATTATGAACATTTAGTTGTTGGTCGTCTAATCTATCAATTCATGGATCTCTAATTATGCAATTTAAATGCTATTCAATTTGTAGTATTCAATGCAGATACTAAATGTAAGTTCTGGAATCACGGATTAAAAATAAGAGTAAGACTATCATACATTATAATACATAGATAACTTTGTATATTATTATAAATTTTCGGATTCAAAATTCAAATAATCGATTCAAATCGTTCATCTTGTTCTCCATATTAATATGTGTTTGGAGACCAAATTTTTATTTTTTTAAAATTTATCATTTTTTTAAAATTTATTGAAAATTTTCAGACAAATTTAAACTATAAAAAATAACTATTTTCAATAAATCTAAAAAAATAATAAATTACCGGATTTGAATCTCTCATCTTACCTCCTAATCGTCACTCCTCCGTCCTTAGTCCTTACTAGATAAAACTCCGCAAAACTATTCAAATCCTCTAGGACGTGCCTTACCACTTAAGAGTCTCCAGTCTCCAGTCTCCACACAAGTGCAGCGACACAACTCCCCAGCTGAGCTCAGAAGCTTCCCTCTTCAAATTCCCAATCCCCATCCTTTCCCAAAACATAAACCCCTTCCATCCTTCTTAAACCCTTCTTACTCCTTCCCTACCAAACACTCCACGCAAAATGTCATACCAGTTTATCCCAATCCCTCTTCTCCTCACCACCACACTCCTCTGTTTCTTACACAGTCATCTAACCCACTCTCTAGTGTCAAACTCTTTTCTACTACCCCTTTCCCACACATGTCCTTCCACCAATTCTTCCCTTCACCACCTCATCAAATCCTCCACCGTCCGTTCTACCATCCGTCACGGCAGCCGCAATGGCGCCCACCGCCAACCGCTACTCTCCGTACCTCTCTCTTCTGGCGGTGACTACACCCTCTCCCTGTCAGTGGGCCCGGTTTCGTCTCCAACTACCATCTCCCTCTTCATGGATACCGGGAGTGACATCGTCTGGTTCCCTTGCTCCCCTTTTGAATGCATACTCTGTGAAGGCAAACTTGACGCCAATTCAAATGTCACCATCTTGCCACCGCCGACTGACTCACGACTCGTCTCTTGTGCCTCTACCGAATGCTCTACGGCACACTCTTCCCTACCTTCCTCTGACCTCTGTGCAGCGGCCCGATGCCCCTTGGATGCCATAGAGACCGCTTCGTGCTCTTCTCATGCGTGCCCGCCTCTGTACTACGCATATGGCGATGGCAGTCTCCTAGCCCATCTTCGCCATGGCCGATTATCTCTCACTTCGTCTAAACCTGATTCCTTGTCAATCTCTAACTTCACATTTGCATGTGCCCATTCCACACTTGCTGAACCGGTTGGTGTTGCCGGGTTTGGTCGTGGGCCGCTTTCATTGCCTGCCCAATTATCTGCTCTGTCACCATCTCTATCTTCTCGATTCTCTTATTGCCTCGTGTCTCACTCTTTCCGTGCCGATCGGTTACTTCACCCGAGTCCGTTGATTCTCGGTCGAAGCCCTGAACCAAGTACCACCAACCCCTCTGAATCAGCTTTTGTTTATACCTCCTTGCTTAAAAATCCAAAACATCCATATTTCTACACTGTTGCGCTCGAGGCAATATCTGTGGGTCCGATAAAAATCCCAGCTCGGCCAGACCTGGCTTCCGTAGACCATGCCGGGAATGGTGGCATGGTGGTCGACTCAGGGACTACATTCACCATGCTACCGGAAGAAACATTCTCTCGTATCTCGACTGAATTTGCTCACCATATGTCATCGGCTGGGTTCAACCGGGCCAAAGAAGCTGAGGCCAAGACCGGGCTCAAGCCATGCTATTATTTCAACTCAGACCGGAGCTCAAACCGGTTGGTACCAAGCTTGGCCTTCCATTTCAAATCCAACGCGACCGTTGAGTTGCCACGTAGGAACTACTTCATGGGGTTCAAGAGTGAAGGTAAACGGGTCGGTTGCCTCATGCTGATGAATGTTGGTGGCGAGACAGATGAGACTGACAGTGGTCCCACTGGTACGCTCGGTAATTTCCAGCAACAGGGGTTCGAAGTGGTTTATGACTTGGAAGCTGGTCGGGTCGGGTTTGCACGGCGGCGTTGCACGGCGCTGTGGGACTCGATCGCACGTGGGTAAAGGCACGTTTGGAGATTAAATTATATTAATGTTGGTAGTTTTGGTTGACTCGGTACTTGTGAGATAACACGTGTGGGGTTGAAAGTGGTCTGATACGCTGTCATTTAGTCCCTAGTCCAAGGACTGTAGTCCACGTGATTGGAATGGTCTAGAAAGATCGTTCGTGTATGTAAATAATGGTGGAGATGAAATGTTTGTAAAATAGTAAAAGAGAAGAAAATTCTGAATTTGAATTTCACTTTGTAAATTAAAACTTTAACCTTCCGAAACCAAATAATTTCTGACTCAATTGTAGCAACCAAACAATTAAGTGAGAATAATTGACCGATTAATCGGAAAAAATTATAATGATTTGATCACTGTCAACAACTAATTGGTTAATTAATCGGGCTAAACGGGTGTTTTTTACAACACTGGTTTAAACCATGCTTCTCGCTTTGAAATTTGAATGTTGAAGTGAACTATTTGCTGGTGGCCTGCTAAGCAATTAAGCAGCCTTTAATTTGCGCGTAAACGGTCAAATACCGTGCACAAATTCAAATTTAATTATTATTATCAACAGTTAAAAAGTACAGCTTCATGTAATTGTGGGAGCAAGCTTTTTTGTAATTGCTTCCCGTCTTCACAAATTTCAACGACACAAAGGGGAGGAGCAAAGGTACTCAGTACTAACCAAAGGACAGAGTACTAAATTTGATTCCTTGAGTAAAGAACTTGTTTAATGTAAGAAAAAAGAGATAAGGATGATTGAATGCGGTTGTGTAAGCTTCTGCGCATGAGAGCATAGTCTTAGCTGGCAAAAAAATATAAAGTTGGAATTTATATGCAATGGACCCCTCAAAATCATTGGTTCAGGCTGAGAAATCGTTTTCACAGGTTTTGTAATTGTACCGTCAACTCATTAATGTGCAAGAGCTTATGGACTCCAGCTTGTCTCCGGACCATGCATAAATCATACAATTAATTGTGTATTCATGTGATTTATCTAATCTAAACGTCTCGATCGTTACACATATATATGGTTAGGTGATCAATTTTGATACAGTTGTATCATTAAGTGTTCAGCTATTAGCTATATGATGACTGTATTTGCAAATTGTATTTGTTGAGCATTTGCAAACAATTAATGATAAATGTAAAATTATATTTAAAAATATTTGCATTCTGGGAATTACCAATGCTGCCGTGCTGCAGCTCTATGCCTCTATGAATCTGCTCGAGTTGCTTAAGAAAATACCTGTGCATAAATAAATAATTACTTGGATTCACATTTTCCAGTATCTACATTGATAAATTACTATTCAGATTCACAATAGTGCAACGGTTCTTTTGAAAATATAATTGTGACATTGTTACAATTTTTTTAATTTCCATTCACTAATTGTCATAATTCTGTTCATGACATGCATGCATTGACTTATCTAATGGCGCATATTAGTTTCTACGAATCGATCAGATTAAATTAATCGGTCTATCACAAATATAATAATATGATTTTCCTATGGGAGAGTGAACGCTATTAAATAAATGTCTCACAATATAATCATTGTGATGTTTCTACTTTTCTATCTTCTAAAAGTTTTTTTTTTTTTAATTTGTATGTCAAAATGAAACTATTAAATGCAATCCACATTATTTTATCTACATACACATTATATTTTTGTTTTGTTTTTATATAAATTAGTACGTTGAAAAATTAATGTTAAATTTTTTTCACATCAGTATATTACTATATTATATTATTTTTAACTCTCGATAACAACGAAAGCAAAGTTAAAATGTGATAATATTTTACACATGCAAAGAGAGAATGACATAGATTATATCTAATGTCTTTATTTTGATATTTAAATTTAAAATTTAAAAATGAAGTCATATTATAGATACCAAGAATGAGAAAATTTTAATCGTCATCAAAATATGCATTTGATTAAACTCAAAAGATATCAGTCAGTTAATCTTAATTTTTCATAGTTCCATGTTCTGTCTTAGAAGTAATGCATTTACTTTTAGAAGAGAGCGATAGTATGTGGGCTAGAGTCCCGGCCCAATTGGTCACATTTAGATCAATATCGGGCTGTTCAGTGTAATGTTAGGCTTTTGAGTTTCTTTTGTCAGATCTGCTTATAATTTTCTTTTTCTTTTATTTTTTAGTAAGCGCAGCTCTCAAGTCCAAACATATACGCTAATTATTTTGCCTTTGTTTTATTTAAAAAAAAAATTGCCTTTATTTTTACTCATCTACGGGAGATCGAAGTTGTCAAATCAATCTTAGTGACAACTTAGTAAGTAGAATTATGAGCGTGCTATATTAGTGCAGTCTATCTATTCTTACTCAATATTTAGTGAATGCATACACGGCTGGCATTCGAGCTCAGGGACGGAAGTAAGTGTTGAGCAAGGGGACTACCCATACCATATGAATTGAAAATTTTAATTTTCATTCTTTAAAATTCCCTTCATAAAATGAAATTACATGGAAATTCATCAAGTCCTCGAATCTCAATTTTCTGATTCCACCCCTCTTGAAGCTTGAATCTCATGGATCAACAATGGGGAAACTAACACCTGTATCGGACATCATATTCACTACCAGTATTTTTGTTACGGTTCCTTATCGATGAAACAAAAACACGGGTTCTTGAAAATAATTGTTTTAGGAAAGTATCTTCCCTTCAGGACCATGGTGTCGTCGGATTACTTGAACAAGTCAGGTTTACAAATTAAGGTACCACAAGCAAAAGCATTGGGAATTTGGGACCACAGGGAGTATATTGCACTGGTATCAATCAAGGCAATTCATTATATAACGCATCGCCATCCAAAGTATCCTATAATAAATAGTATTGCGATCACTTCATGAAATGTGTTTCTTACTAAAAATAAACACATCGTACTCTTACAAAAACAATATATTGATTGTATTTCCATTAATTCTACCAACAGGAGACTATAAATTAGAATGCTCATTTGTGTGTATTTTCTACTAAAAATGTCTTTATGATGGCCAATTTCTATACCATCCAGCCCAAGCCGAGACTAACCCGCTGATCCCCAATGTAACCGCATGATTACAGAATGGATTAGGCTCGATATCAGCCAGCGCAATAATCAAATCCGCTACATTTGCCGAGACAGCCATCAGCCTCATTATTCGATCCCCTCTTATCTTTTGCATCTCCTTCTTCCCCTCTGTGGTCGTCTTATCCAGCCTCCTTTCTTGTTCCAACCCCTTCTTAATCATAATATAATCCATGATTATGAAAAACACGTACCCAACAGACTCACCGAAGGCCGAAATATAGCTCATCCTTCTTGCAAGACTCGCATCTAGCACCCCGATTCTTGAAACCCAAAGGAAGTGGTCAAAAAAGAAATAAACCATCTCTCCGGCATTTGCAAATATGCTGAGCGTACGAAAGAGCGGAGTTGCACCAGGCGAGCGACGCAATGCATTAAAGCCGGTAAGAAACCGGCCAGTCCGAAAGGCCTTTCGACTAAGGCCGGATGCCACTTCCCAATTCTTAGCCCGTTTTGCGAGGTCTGGATGGGCCGACTCAACATGCCAATGAGCAAGCTTGGAGACATACTGGAAGGTTTTGACGAGCTTGTCTATGCCATCTCGCTTGGCAAGAAAGATGACGAGCTTGTCGACGATGTCGTTGCTCATAGTGGATCAGGAAAGGTGAGTGTGGCCGGGTGAAGGATAAAGGTTGCGTAGTGAAAGATGAGGGAGAATTGAATTTGCATGAGAACCACTGGACTTTGGGTGGCTGTGAGAGTAGATAAACGAGGGATTAATTGGCGGTTTCTGAAACTTGGTTAGCATTTCCATGCTTAAATTAATATTTGAATTTGTTTTTTTGTCTTATTTCTCTTTCAAATAGTAACAAATTACCTATATAGATAAAATGTAATTTGCTTATTTACAAAACTTATCAGGTCCCAGAAATAACTATTAATTATTTACTGGATAACGATTGATGGTATTATTTTCCACTGGAAAAGAATAAAAAAAACTACACAACGATTGGTATATATATTGTCATATACCACAATAAAAAATAAACACTATACAATTACTAATATATATATTACATGACAACAGCATTCGTTATGTTAATAATTTGAATTAAAATTTGATATGACAAAACGAATAACCTCCGGAGTCCGAATATGGGCCGTCAGGTTTTTTTCCTGCCGAATATGGGCTGTAGATTTTTTTATGATTGCAAATCCGGCCCATATATTGGTTCCCGACTTCGTACTCCATTTTTCTATTCTGTGAAACTCCGCATAAAATATCAGTAGGTGCCCGTGCGGCCGTGCCCTCGTGCTGGGATTCGAATCACCTAAAGTAACTCAAATTTTGAGTTGGATCCGGACTATCCGAACAGAATCTGCACGAATATTGAAGGAGCCCTTGAATTTTTCCTCTGCCGGATTAGTAGGATTCTGATCGGACGGTATGCATACAAACTCAAAATTTGAGTTACATTGGGGAATCCGGACCTCGTATGCGACTATGCGAGGTTCTTTTCCCATTCAACTATTCCCACTTTTCTTTGCTTGTCGAAACACGGGAGCACACACGGAGCTGATGCGAAATTGAGCCAAGCTATTGTCTTTGGTCAGAAATTGCACTAATCTGCCTTTAATTTTTGAAATTGTAGTCTATTTTCATTTGCTGATATTTTGAAGCGATGATCAAGCAGTACATGTACGTGTCGCTTGTTTTTTTGTCTCGAAGTACCCCTAAAGGAATCATTGTTGGATTTATTCCCCAACAATCGTTTCTTCATTTTCATTGATGGGATCGTTTAAAATCGAATCTTCTGTTACTTATTGGCATAATTATTTAGGTTTCCTGCTTTTATTTAATTATTACGGATTTCTGGCTATACTATCTGACTTCAAATCCTGAAACCATCCAAAATAGTGCTTCTGTTATTTGCACAGTAAATTCTCTTCTAATTTATTATTTATTTGCTATAAGGTTTGTCAGCATGTTTCTATCTGTACCAATCGGTTTGTACCAGTAATGATCTTTATGTATTGGCACTACCTGTGTGGTACTGGGGCTTCATTGTTGGTTATTCTTCTGTGATTACTCAACTGAGATTAGAGCAATTCAATTTCCATATGAGGCTTATGTTCATGTGGAAAATTGCTTAAAATCTTTGTCATGAGCTTGTGTTGTCAGTACCTTGTCAACATCCTCACAAGCATATGAACTGGGGAGGACAATTGCCTCTATTACTCGTAATCATAGCACAATCAATTACTCGATAGTTAGTTGGCGAGAAGCCAAAGAAAAAGTAATGAAGATGAATGCTGTCTAATTTTAAATTTTACCATAAATCTTGTGAAATTTTATCTTCATAACTTAACCAGTAACCAAACTATTCATAGGAGAATTTGTCTAGATAGGGATTTCACTGATTTTTTTGCCAAGTCCTTTAGGTCATTGCCTACTTTCTCGTCAGGGAGAGTATCTCATTTGGTTTGCGTGGTATTTTCAAGATATAACTTCCCATTCTTATTCTGGTATTCAAGAGCCTTTAAACTTTTGGTACTTTGAACAGTGTTTGTGCATAATACATACACAGATGGCCAACTAAGTTGATTTTACAACTGTGACGTATAAAAAAACTGTTAATTTATGATTTTCATCTTTAATTTGTCATCTATTTATTAATGGCTAGCTTCATTTCTCTTTCTTGTAGCTACTGACAGATTCTCCCAGCTTAGCAAATCAATGTCCACCCTAACCTTATCTTGCCTCCACATACCATCTTCAATTAAGAGAACTCAGCTTTACGGCATCAGTGTTGCAAAAGCACCTATATTCCCTCAGAAGAGGCCATTGCTTAAAAGCCTACATTTGCACTGCTCAAAGAACCTTACATTTGATTCTTCATTCCAATATGCCAAAGCTGAAGAGAGTACCAATTCCATTATTAAAGGAAATGACATAGTCGATGCAATAGACACAGAAGAGCCACCCCAAATTGCTGTTCATAGCAAATCAGGCGAAAATTTCGTGGAACTGAGCAGAGATGAGTCCTTCTCCTCAAACAGTCAGACAGAATCCTTCTCCTCGAGTAGTCAGACGTTCATTAAATGGCCAATGTGGCTTTTTGGACCTTTGATACTTCTCGCTACCGGCATGGTGCCGACCTTATGGCTACCTTTGTCTTCTGTCTTCCTGGGCCCGAATGTCGCAGGTCTTCTTTCCCTTGTTGGGCTTGACTGTATGTTTAACATGGGTGCAATGATATTTTTACTCATGGCTGATGCATGTGCCCGTGCAACTGAAACTTCTTGGGATCAAATAAGGCAAAATGTGCCCGGTAATTACAGGTTGTGGAATTGCGGAGCAAGCATAACAGGGTTTATTATACCTTTGTTGCTCCTTTTTGCATATAGGAAGGGCACTCTGCAGCCAGGCTTGAGTTCCATCTCATTTCTGGTACTGGTGGGCCCGTACCTATTGCTACTCTCCATTCAGATGCTGACAGAGGCATTGACATGGTACTGGAGATCTCCGGCATGGCTCATTACACCTGTGGTTTATGAGGGATATAGGATTTTGCAATTGATGAGGGGAATTACATTGGCGGGTGAGGTAGGTGCACCAGTATGGATGGTTCAGACGCTCCGCGGGTTGGTCTCTTGGTGGGTTTTAGTGCTTGGGATTCAACTTATGCGTGTATCCTGGTTTGTTGGTTCAACTTCTCAGAATAAATCAGATGTCAGTGAGGGAACAAACATGTAATTTAACAGAAAGTCTTTAGTGAAAATGTATAGAAATTGAATCTCTTAGCACTTTGGTAGTACATAGTAATAGTGACATGAATGATTAACTTTTATTTCCCCTCTACGCTTCTATTTGGTGCAGTTGTGCAGACAATATTCTTTGGAAAAATCAATTATTTGATATAGTTTCAGCTAGTCTTATAGTTGGTTGAAGAAACTAATTCTGAAGTTATTGCTAAAGTTCTGGAATGGCATGTGCTTGACAGAGCTTATTGAACCCTCCTCAATGGTTGGTAGGTAGTAAATGATAACTATATTTCATAAAGAATCAAAAGAAAGCCTTTTGTAATATGTATTCTTCTTAATTGATAAATTAGTGATGTGTGAATCTGATAATACACATCAAACGAACCATGGAATCTTGTTTAAGAAATTTTTCTTAATTAACTAATTACTGATGTGGTCCGTATAGAAAAGCCTGTGCCTCACCTTGTTGTGCGCATGTGTACCTAAAGGACTTTTTTCTTATTAACCAAAAAAGAAAGACAACTTTATTGTGCATAAGCCAATAAGTTAATTCTTAATAAATTTCTAACAAAGTGTTGGACTCATCATTACATTAGTGACCAGATTTCCGACTGTAATTAGTGTCAGTATATTCGAATTATTTTTGAATTTGAAGTATGAATATTTGTTTCATATAAGCTATGAACATTACAATTTTCTTATTTCTTTTGTACAATCATTGTTTTGTCAATATGCTATCATTGCCAATCTCCAAATTCCAGAGTTTAAACAAAATTATTTTTCATGTATATGTCCAGCCTTGTAAAATATGACAGCAAAATTACAAGTAAACTCTTTTAATGACATGCAGTGTGAGTCTCTATGTCGTCATGGGCTATTTGTGGCATATTGTAGCCGCATTTGTAAATTCTTTTAGCGAGGCATGTAAATGCCTTGAAAATTGAAACTGGACTATGGAGGCGAATGATCTGACAAAAATTAATAGTTAGTTCATTCGATTTCCCAAATCGGAAGCCGGGCAAACTTTTATTTCACATGACATCAGAATACAATGACTTAATCCGAGGAAGGCTCCAGATTCGAACATTTTAGAATTAATTTTTATTTATAAAGCAACTTGTTATTCAACGCTGCACCTAACTCTGAGAACTACCACATCATCTCTCGAAACTTCAAGCCAACCTTACCTTTTCTTCTCATCTTCCCATCTAAATTTCTATATATATGTATATTTAGATTTCATGTGTTACTTTTCTCAAAAAAAAAAAAAAAAAATTTCATGTGTTACTTATAGTGGCACAACACGTGTAATAGCTCGTTATTAATGCCTCTGGTGGGTGGCTGTACAGAAATGCATTAACACCCTGTTTGGATTGAGAGCAGAGAAAGGAAGGTGGAGATGACAAATAGAAGGGAGGGGAATGGAATATATATAAAGATTAACATATTTAATTTTTTTGTATTTGAATGATTAATGAGAGAATATAAATTAAATTTTTTTTATGTCTTATTTATATTTAGTTAATTAAAAATTTAGAAAGTTAGTGAGAAATTTAGTGGTTGTTCTAGGTTTGTGACAAAAAAAACTTGTATAAAAATTGGTAAGATAAGTTGGACATTTGTATTTATTTTTAAAAAAATATTTGCAACAAAATTTATTTTCATCCATTACACTTCAAATTGAAAAGAAAATTAATTATATTAATTACAATGATACAAAGTTAAATTTTTCACCTTCTATATGGTTCATCTCGGACATAATTTTATCAACTAAACACAATTTGACGGAAAAAAAAACTTTCTTTCCATTTCCTCCCTTTGCTCTCCATCCAAACAATGTGTAAAGGGAAATTCAACTTTTCTTACCATCTCCATTGGGTCCCTGTCTTGATCCGTCTCTGTTGCTAACTTGCTATCCATCAGCAGATCAGATTTTGATGGATCACATTTTTTTTTTTTAGTATGAAGTGAGAATTATTTATTTTTAATAAGTGTATTGAATTTCGAATATATTTTATAGATGAAAAACAGTACCTAAATTATTAGGTCAGATGTAGTTTTCAATTTAAATTAAATATTTTATTTTATTTTTACAGGATATTTGTCAATTTTAAATCAGACGTATCAAAATTTCAACACTAAATTGTACTTATTAAATATTGTGAAGAGCATCATAAACATTTTTTCGTACCTAAATTTTGTTCGTCATGGACACTGAGAAATTGGGAATAATAACAAATTTTGGCTCGTCATTTCGGAGTTCGGACAAATTTTTTTTTTTTTTTTTGTATCGGCCTATATTGAAATACCCTATATTGTTGTAGTATGTTTTAATCTAGATCGTTCGGTCGATGTTGGATGGGTTGGATATAACTGTTATATGTTTTACCTATATTGTAGCAATTTTTTTTTTTTTTTTTTAAAGCTTGGTGGTGGCGATAGTTGCATTTATGGAATTAGATTTTTATGTGATTTAATTACACTAAGACGAGTTTGTTTTGTTTCTATTCACAGACGGTAGGATTTAAGCTTTAGTTTTCTCAAATAAAAGATGCGATCGAATTTGATCAGATAATTGTTCATCGCTTTTATGTAAAATATATAGAAATTAAAAAGAATCGAGTCTTATATCACATTTCCCATGTTTGGTTGTAGCCTAAGCTAAGAAGGGTTAAATTAGTTATTTCAACTTAGGCTGGTCTAAATTATTCATATTTGGTTGAAGCCTAAAGTTAAATCGTAGCTTAAATTATTTCTTATTTGATTAGAGTTGGTGGAGGACTAAAGTTTTGAAAGTCTAAATTGGTTAATTATTTATAATAAAATACTAATTATATAATATTAATATATTAATAATAACTGTAATATATTATATATTATTATAAAATTTATTTAATACACTAATAATATAAAATATTAATTATATATTAATAATAAAAGAGATGGGCTATGGTGCATTGCAATGCATGGAGGGTTTTGTGCATTGAACCATAAATCTAAATTTCAAAATCTAAATGACCGATCCAAACCGTTCATCTTGCTCTCCATATTAATATGTGCTTGGAGACCAAATTTTACATTTTTATGAATTTCTTTTATTATTTATTAAGTATTTTACAAAATTGTTGATCCAACGGTGGCTTAACAAAACAGTAAAATCAGCAGCCACTGTTGGATCAATAATTTTGTAAAATACTTAATAAATAGTAAAAAAAAATTAGAAAAATGTAAAATTTGGTCTCCAAGCACATATTAATATGGAGAACAAGATGAACGGTTTGGATCGTCCATTTGAATTTTGAATTTTAGATTTATGATTCAATGCACAAATCCTTCCATGCATTGCAATGCACCGTAGCCCATCTCTCTCTATATATAGGTGTGTTATTGTATATATAGAAGTTCAACAATATTCATACAGTTTAAGTATTGTTTGATGTTATATCAAGGACCTCTAATTTTCAAACATTGAAATTTCAAGTAGTCACTTAATGTCTGGATTTAAAATATAAATTTTATTATTAAAATTGTTAAAATTATCAAAATAAAAATTGGTCAAGTGATTCGATTCCCATTTTTAATGTATATATAAAATTTTGGACATCTTTTAATGCATTAGTTATCAAAAACTTAAAAAGTGGATTGGAGGCCTTTCCTGATCCTCTTAAGACCTGTAAGTGATCTTGGTATTTTTTGTGTGAATAGAATTCGGTATTAAATAGAAGGATTTTGTTTTTAAATGGAAATAAAAGGATTTTTAAAGACTCAATTTATAACTAAAAAACAAAATAGATGAGAAGAGAAACAAAATCAAACGGATAAAATCAAAGATAATGTGATATAACTAAAAAATTATATTAAAGATAATTCACCGTGTTTGTTGTGGCTTAAATGGTGGAATAAGGAGTTTAGACCTCGTTATTCCACCAAATGTACCTTAATTGAGCCGGACTAAGATAGCATAAGCCGATCTTTAGGCCGGCCTAAATTAAACCACCTAATATGGTGGTTTAATTTTTATTTCACCTCATGGCCTAACTTGAATTATTATAATAATATTTTATTTGTATATAATTATTATATTATTGTTAATAATTATTATTAGTATATAATTATATAATTAATATGTTATATTATTAATATATTAAATAATTATTAAAATATATTAAAATATTTTATAGTTATTATTAATATATTAATATTATATAATTAGTATCTTATTATTAATAATTATTATTAATATATAATTATATAATTAATATCCTATATTGTTAATATATTAAATAATTATTATAATAATATTATAAGAGATGAGCTACGGTGAGTTGTGAAGTAAAGCGACTATTTTACTTCACACTCATATTTTGCGATTTTAAAGTTCAAAACGTCGATCCAAACCATTCATCTTATTCTCCATATTGAAATGTGCTTGGAGACCAAATTTTATATTTTTTAGAATTTTTTTACTATTTATTAAGCCACTTTGATAATCGCCGATCCGGTGGTCCATAAATTTTTACTGTTTTTACTGTTCACCCAGATTTTCAAAGTGGCTTAATAAATAGTAAAAGAATTCCAAAAAATATATAATTTGGTCTCCAAGCACATTTCAATATGGAGATCACATCTAACGGTTCGGATCGACGTTTTGAATTTTGAAAATGAAGATATTGCGTAAAGTAGAAACGCATTTTATTTCGCAACACCGTAGCCCATCTCATATTATAATGTATTAATATTATATAATTAATATTTTCTTATTAATAATTACTATTAATATGTAATTATATAATTAATATGTTATATTGTTAATATATTAAATAATTATTATAATAATATTACAATATATTATAGTTGTTATTAATATATTAATATTATATAATTAGTATCTTATTATTAATAATTATTCATTTATAATTATATAATTAGTATTTTATTATGAGATGGGCTATGGTGCATTGCAATGCATGGAGGGGTTTATACATTGAACCATAAATTTAAAATTCAAAATCCAAATGACCGATCCAAACCATTCATCTTGTTCTCCATATTAATATGTGTTTGGAGATCAAATTTTACATTTTTCTGAATTTTTTTACTATTTATTAAGTATTTTACAAAATTGTTGATCCAATGGTGACTTAACAAAACAGTAAAATCAGCAGACACCGTTGGATCAACAATTCTGTAAAATACTTAATATATAGTAAAAAAATTCAGAAAAATGTAAAATTTGGTCTCCGAGAATATATTAATATGGAGAACAAGATGAACGGTTTGGATCGGCCATTTGAATTTTGAATTTTAGATTTATGGTGCAATGCACAAATCCTTCATGCATTGCAATGCACCATAGTCCATCTCTCTCTCTCTCTCTCTCTTTGAGAATGTTGGCAGTGGCTGCCAAACTTGTATTGAAACAAATTAATATTTTACAGGGTTTAAATTGCAAAGAAAACCAACACATCTACGGCCTACCACTGTCAGTCCTCCTAAAGCGATACTGACTCTCTCTCTATATATATATTTATTTTTGAATATATTGTCATTTGTCAAAGTAACCGTTATCCAGTTATCCTTCCTCTTATTAAATATATCAATTGGTCTCTACACTCTTTACATTTATTTTCGGAAGGTATATTAAGAAAATTAATAATTCATAAAGATAACCGCTCCAAAACCTCTAAGACATGTCAACTCATCAAGAATTTCCAATTATTGGATCAACCATTGATTATTGTCAAATTTAATCATATGATTTAAACACTATTTAATTTGACAATAATAAATATTCATCAATGTAGGAGGTGTACCCAATTCAATGTAAGAAAACTAGTTACTTTGTAATGCGATCATAAAAAATAATTTCTATATTTTTTTGGCATTGCAATTTCTGTAATATTTATTTTTATTTAAAGTTATAATTTCTCTTCATAACGTATGTTTTAATTTTCGAACAAAAGTTTGAAAAATAGTCATAGTTTTCTTAACATTTACGTCAGTTCCAGATATATTAGTCAAATTACGCTACTAATCTTTTTTAAAATTCTGACCGTTTGACGCTGATCCGGATTGTTCATTTTGGACCCCAACCAACCAATAAATCCAACCATTGCCAACCTCGCGTCTCTTAATTTAATAAGAGACATGCCTTAACTTAGCAACTGGATCAAGTCAGTGAGGATCAACATTGTTATTAAAAAAATGCTGTTATGGGACATCCCCCACCAGGCCACCGCAATTCTCTTTCCTCAAAAAAAAAAAAATTCTTTCCACCAGTGCAATCCAGTTGTACTGACAATTTTGAATTGTTTCAAGCTGAAGTAGATCTGAATTATTCATTTAAATTGTACGGTACAGATCATGCCTAGTTGGGTCAACCTCTAAACCCGAAATTTTTATTAATACCATTAAAAAAAAATACACCACTAAAATTGGAGAATTAGAAAAATACCAGGGTCTCCAATTCAATCTGCGGCCCTGATATTTTCGAATTTTCGATAATTTCTGGTTCTTGCTTTTTTTTACAGTGGTATTAATAAAAGTTTCGGCCTCTAAACTGTTAAATATGATACAGCAGGATTAAATTAAATATCAGTGGTTAGATCTCAATCAAACGGTTCAAATCTTTTTGAATCTTTGCAACTATATTATACAACTGGAGAGAATCTACATCCCAAATGAATGACTCGTCTGTTCTCTCTCTGTCAGCGTGCGACATACTATCGTCTATCTCTATTCTCTACCAACATATGTTCAAACAGTATTTACGCCGTTCTATGCCAGCGCTACAAAATAAGTAGATCTCGTGCTGCCACTACTTGATTCCACTTTTGCTGTCATGGATTACTTTTAAACAAATTGCTTGTTGAAAAATACTATTTCCTTGATGAATGATGAGAAATTGAGAATGAATTAGATTTTTTTTTTTTTTTAAATTCAACTCACGAATTTCAACAATTTTTTAAACAGCCGTAGCAAAAATTCCGTAATGTACATAAACATAGCACGAGACAGCTTAAATTAATTAATTAATCATAACGACACAAAAACTTAAGCACCACAATAATCTAATATTTGTCATCTGAAGCTACGCTTTAATAATCAGCGGGATGAATGACTGCGTACTGACAGTCAATTATACTGAGCTAATTACGTCACAAAAGACGTTTGAAATTTACAAAGAGGCGTGTATTAATTACTAATTTGAGAAAAATTTAATTAAGGAAAGAATTTTCACAATACCCATTCGCCTGAGTCAGCAACTCTGAGTGAACTTCAATTTTGAGTTTAACTCGAACCGTCCGATCAGAATCCGGACCAACACTGGTCCCTTAATATTCGTGTCAGAACAGATCGTACGGTCAGGATCCAAACTCAAAATTTCAGTTACTTTAAAGGGTTAGGAATTCTTCTCTTGGCTTGCCTTACCTTTCCTTTCTCTCCCTTCTCTACTTCACACGTACCACCACCACCACCATCATTACTTTTCCTCATCACTGGAAAACGACTTACCAGCAAACTCTACGCCCAGATTTCTCCTCTTCTTTCTAATTATTCGCTGAATTTAGATTTTGAAAATGAACACTGGAAGCGGTCTTCTCGAAATCGATCCCCTCGAGCTTAAATTCCCTTGTAAGTTTGAAAATTACAATTTTCTCTAATTTAGAGTTGCTTTTCGCTCTCCCTTCGTCGTTTTGATTTAATTCGTTTTTTTTTTTGGGTATTAAAACCGACAGTCGAATTGAAGAAGCAGATCTCGTGTTCTCTCCAGCTATCCAACAAAACTGATGAATATATCGCTTTCAAGGTATCAACTTTTTTTTGTGATTTTTTTTTTTGTTTATTCGAGAATACTAGTTGAAGTACGGAACCCTAGAAAATTTGATAAAGGGAAGAGACCTCTTTTAGTATTTATTTACAAGCTATTTTTATTTTAGGTTAAAACTACAAGCCCAAAGAAGTACTGTGTTAGACCTAATTCTGGAATCGTGCCTCCACGATCTACAGCCGATGTTGTTGGTAAGTTGAATATTTTTATTTTTCAAAAGTTTTGCCTCCTTTTTTTTACCAGTGATTAATTAGGGGAGGTTTGCTCTGTGCAGTTACTATGCAAGCTCAGAAAGAGGCACCACCTGACATGCAATGCAAGGATAAATTTCTTGTGCAGAGTGTTATTGTAAATGAAGGTGCCAATGCCAAGGAAATAACTCCAGAGATGGTAACCAATCCCTCCGTTTAACCAACTATCTATTAATTAGCAGTGAATTTGAATACTTGCCTAAGAGTTCATCTTACAATCCGCCACTTTAATTGTTAAATATAAATTGAGTCTTTAGTCTTATAAATCCATATAAGGTACTGTCTTCTTGGTTTATTAGAAATAGCATAGAGTTTATAATTGCTAGCTAATTCTCCCTGTAGAATTGCAAATTTGGAGTTTAAATTTGTATTAACCCAACATAGAGAGACAGGCAGACTGATGCAAATTCCAAAAGAAGGCTCATTTTGCAAAAGGTTGATCCTTGCAGATTTTATGGCAAGTCCCAATTTATTGTCTACCTGTGGTTATTCTGTAACCAATTTTGACCCAGACAACCTGATAATTAAGATAAGGGGCAGTTAAAGTCCCAAAACTGTGAAAAGTTTAACGAAGTGGCTTTCTTTTGTATAGTTCTCTAAAGAATCAGGAAATGTGGTGGATGAAGTAAAATTAAGGGTTGCTTATGTCCCGCCACCTCAGCCACCATCACCAGTGCATGAAGGATCTGAGGAGGGCTCATCACCGAGGGGATCCCTGTCTGACAATGGAAATTTGACTGCTACCGAATTTATGAGTGTTAGTACTCTTTTTGTTTTTACAATTATTTTTCACTTGCTTATGACTTGTGTTGTCTAGATGATTGTTTGGTGACTATTTGAACATTTTCAGGCAACAAAAGCGTACTCTGAACAGAAATCTGACACAGAACAAGACATTCAGAGTTCTGAGGTGAGTCATATGAACTCAAACCTTTTCTTGGCGTTTCTCTAGCATTTGAGTTATAATAACCTAACTTGTTTTGATAAATTGTCGATTGCTCAATGATGTTTTGTGTGGACTGTTCATAATATTAGTCCTGGTAATTAATAGGCATATATTCATGTATGAACATGTCCATTTTATAGAAAAAATGAAGTCAATGCACTTGCAAAGAAAGTGACATTAGTTAAGATTTCTCCTGGAAGTTACCATAAATTTTGTACGGTCAATTAAGTAGAATGTTTTCTAATCTCATGATATGATGAAATTTCTTAGTATTGCATTTATCCAATGGTATTTTTTGCATTTTTTTAATACGTCATTTTCCTTTTGGAAGTCTTCAAGCAGACAATTGTCTTATGTCTGAGTCAACTTGAAATTATGGGCCCATCTGTTATTATTATTTTTGTTTTCTTATTCGGGTTGTACCTGTTCGGCAGTGCTTCCTTAGAGCTCCTTTAGTCTTAATCTCTCTTAAGTCTGCCGAATGGTTCCTCCTTTGACTGGATTAAAGACCTCCTTAGCTAAGCCGTCCTCCCCCCTTCCTTAAGAAATCGATCTCCTTTGTTTCTCCTTAGAGCCCAAAAAGGTACTTTTTTTTTACCGTTTTAACCCCAACTAAGGAGCTCTTTTAGCGTTCTTTTATTTTTTTTAATATTTTCTTCGTTACTCTTCTTTATTCTTTGAATGCATCCTGAGGCGCAAGAAGAGAAAAATTTGTTTCTGCCTCGCTTCTGTCGTGAGCTTGCCGGCGACAAACTAATTTGATTCGATCGTATTGAGAGCTTCACACCGAGACACTATCAATAGAGATCCAATTTAATGGGTTTTCGTTGCCTCATTTTAGTTCCTCGCGGCTTTCCCTTTCTCGAATCAAACCATTTACTTGCTAAAATGCGTATCCAGTGGGTTACGATTATGATTTGGACCCTTTTATTCATGTCCTTTCGCTCGCCAACACCAGATGAGAAGAAGAGGAAGTGAGCTTTTCTTCCAGTCGAGTAAAGCCAATGTTTGAAAGTCAAGATTAGGCAAGATTTCATCAACAGTTGATTACTGATGTGTTTTGCATTTTTCTAAATTACAAGGCGGTTCAGTGAGCTTCATATTTCCTTCATTTTTTCTAGTTGACATTCACTTTGATGATTTTTGTCCAATAATTTCTCATTATAAATTACAAGTTTTGCTGTCAGTTTCAATAAAAATACGGAAACTTTTGTCAATTTTCTGCAACTTTGAATTTGGACTGATTTCTCATGCCCGACTGGTACATTGTACCGGCTTGAGTTCCTCAGAGCAATTTGGCCTCCTGTTTCTGTCTGGTAAACAATAATGAATAGTTGATGTTTATTGATAATCATTGGTTCAATTACATGATTTACAGAGGTTTATATAGGCTAATTAGCCATTGTCCATTCCTAAATTACAATAGAGCTGCTGCTCTTTCTTCATTTGATCGCTTCATTATCCTTGTCTAAAATGTTCATTTAATGCACTGTACCAGTACCAGGTTTGATGCCTTGTACCAGATTTGATGCACGTACCAAGTTTAATATATTTTGACATTTGGTTAATACTGTTAACAGATTTGTCTGATATATTAAATTGTTCTGTAATTTAAATTTTCTTAATTTGATATGTTACAGAACTTGCCCTCTCTCTCTCTCTCTATATATATATATATATATATAAATTTGTTTCATGTATTAACTATTAATTTTAGATAATTTTAATTATTTTCACTAAAATTTGTGTAATCATCATTATCTTTGTTTGTTGTATTAATTATATTAAATGGCAAGAAAAATGTAGAAGATGAGGGTATTTAGGTCTTTACATACTAAAATATATATTTTACTTGTACTAAGTTTCCATTTTTAATCCTATAATTTTACTGAACAAGTGCTCCTTAGCAAGGATTAAATTTTTAATCCCCACCCTCCTAAGGAGAGCTGCCGAACACCCCTGTTGTGTGAATGAACTAGGGCTTATTTAATAACTGAAACTCAGGCAACAGGGTCTATGAGAGAATCTTCTTCTTCTTCTTCTTTTATTTTATTTTATTTTATTTTATTTTATTTTATTTTTTATTTTTTATTTTTTATTTTTTATTTTTTATTTTTTATGAAAGCTCGTAGGCAAGAGAATCTTATCATTAATTGTTTATCAGCTGTAGCAAAATCTAGTTCTTTTTGCCACTAATAGGGGTCCTAGTCTGCTATTATCAAGGGACGAAAAAGAGGGCCCTCCATTTTATGTCCGATTGGATCAGATCAACTGATGATTTTCAAGGGGGTCTCTTGATGTGATCTGATCTGTTTGTTCCAGATGAGACGGACCAGACATGAAAAGGAGGGTCTCTTGATGTGATCTGATCCGTTTTTTCTAGATTATTAGATGGACCAGACATGAAAAACAGGGCTTCCTTTTTTATGCCTTGAGTAACAGGGGAAAGGAATCCCAGTAATAGGGCATTTGTCATGCCTCATCATTTCCTAAAACAAATGATTACTTGCGTTGACTTTTACTTTTTATTTCTTAACAGCCAGCTTTAATTTCGAGATTGACTGAGGAAAAGAATTCTATTGTTCAACAAAACAACAAGCTTCGGCAGGAGTTGGTCAGTGCCTATTATTTCATTTTCTCTGCAGAATAATTAAAGCAACACGAAATTGCAAATGAATATGAAAATTTCTGATTGTTTAAGTGCTCCGGTCCTTTCCTGATTTTGACCAAGTCAAGTAGTATTTGTGTCAAATATTTGCCCTTAGAACAACTCTAGCAAACCAAACTGCTACTTTCATATTAGTATGGTTTAACAAATTGTGAAATGCAGGAATCACTGAGACGGGAAGTGAGCAAGAAGCAAATTGGTTTTCCTATAGCCATTGTGGCAGTGGTGGCCTTGCTAGGAATCCTTCTAGGCTATATTTTAAAGAAATAAATTGATGTGTTAACCCACTTCTTCCTCATTATTTGTAGTGCTTGATAAAGTGGTAGGGTTTAGAAGGGTTGCCTTATTCGTAATCTTCAAAATAGGTAGTTTAGCATGTGTTAATCGATAATGGATCTTAACACAAACTGTGACTTCTCATGTTGTCAGTGTGATTATAACTAGAACCTCGTTTGGTTTGGATGTTTGATTTTTTTTGTGCACATTCAGTCAAAAAGATTTCTTCAGTACAAAACTTCCCAGAATTTTGTATCAATTGTTTGTGAATTGTTGGAAACTAATTTGGAACATCTGTCAGTCTGTATTGACTGACTTTTTTATTTGCATTATTCTCGCTGATACATTAACTATGATATGGATATACCAAGAATGCGTATCCTCTGCATTAACTCAAAAAGGAATCTTTGAATTTCAACCGTTTGATTTTAAACGGAGCCAATTTGGCCTTTGCTTATGATATAGAGGGCTCTTTAATATTAGTGCAGATCTAATATGCATGAATCTTAAAGGATATTGGATGGTTAGGATTCATTAACTCAAGATTCCAGATACTTGAGGTGCAATTAATAAAAATGGACGGCCCAGATGAATTCCATTCAGGTTAAACTCAAACCTCAATCCGGTAGCTGTTGAGGCTATATGGGGATGCTTTGAGATTCGTGCCAAGTGAAATGAATGGTCCAGATTTACCACTTGCACCTCAGGTACCTGGAACTGAGGACTTACAAGCTGAAATGCTGGTATAGGACGTGCCAAAGTGCTGGTTTAATTTGCTAGAATATTTGTTGAGAATAATGCAATATTCCGATTAAGGCAATATTGCAAATAGTAGATTGCGATGTTAAAAACATGAGTGAGGTCATGGTACTATGTATTGTACATTGTAGATTGATCCATATTATAAATCAATATATTTATTTTTAAAATTCAAATAGTTGATATGAACTATTTAATATGATTTTCATGTGAAATTGTACAAGTATATTTTTTAAAACCTTTTACTAATATTTTTAAATATTTTATAAAATATTGTAAAATCTGATCTACATTTTCGTATAAAAATCACATTAAAAAGTTCAGATTAACTGTTTCAACTTTAAAAATAAAAATATTAATTTATAATACAAATCAATATGCACTATGCATAATACCGCAACCTTACTCTAAAATATATAAATATATATACTTGTCACTGAAATTAGATAGGATTTGTTGTTTCAGCATGTCCTTTTAAATGTCTTGGCATTTTTTACCAAAAGTTGCTGAATAAGCGACTACAACTTTTTTTTTTTTTCTGGTCACTCAAAGAGTGAATATGTTGCATAAAACAAGTTTTGGTTACATGTACTTGTGTGAAACCATTAGAAAATTAACTGGTTTAAATAAGCTAGCAACCGTTGAAAAAGGTTATTTAGGTTGACGTTTCCCTTGTTGTCAAACTGACAAGTGCTCTATATCATGTCCCTTGGCAGTCGGACATTGGTAGAATTTAACAGCTAAGCAAGGTATCTACTAGAGAAAAAGAAGTCAGACAACTGTCCCCTCTGAGTAAATCATCTCAGTTGTAGGACCAGTAAAACACATTTAACAAATATTGAAAAAAAAAGAACAGGACCATCAAGTTGAATCAAATTATTTGCATTTTGCACTAATTAGATTAATTCCATATCAGAAAATGGTTGTTCAAGACTTTAGGTTAGGGAGCATAATCATTTGTTCTTTGCTTTAAACATTAGCAAGTTACTTTGGATTCTTACCAGGTATTGGCATCAATGGTCCTCGAAGAATCAATGATTCTTAGTGTAACATAAAGGTGTTGCCAATCTGGTTATGCTCCCTAAAGTAATTTGCTAATGTTAGCAAGTTACACTAAGAATCAGTGTAACTCCCTAAACATTAGCAACTTTGCTTTAAACATTACTTTTGATTCTTAGTGTAACTTTGCTTTAAACATTAGCAAGGTCCTCCAAGAATCCTGAAAAATCAAAGGACCAATTTCCAAATTTCCAATTTTGGCATCAATGGCTCTGACGCTCTGTTGCCAAAGCAATTGTTGTCTGTTGAGGTCTGAGAAAGAAATGCAGGAGGAAACTGATATCCACTTCAAGTGATGTTATTTTCATTACAAGCCAGTCGTGCAAGAATTTGAAAAGCAATAACACGCCAATGTCTGTACTAGTACAGCAACCATGGAAAACAAAATGAAATTTCCCTAGTGTACACAAGTACTGATGTTTCTAAGCTGACTATACTACTTTACACAAGTCAATGCGGAGATTTCTTCATATTTTGGAAATTTACAGATTTAAGCAACTTACATTTTAATGGTCTCAACAAGGACCATTGATTCCTCTGCAAGGAATATTTCTGTATCTACTTCTTTTGTTTTCCATGTTGTGAACTGCCAACAATTTCTTGACACCAAAAACTACATACTCGAATTCTGAAGTCACTCAGATTCTTGTAACATGTGACATCTAGAAACGATGGATCTGAAATCTTCCAGACTTAACTGCCAAAAGGAGCAAAATAGGAAGTCAGGCAGGGAACTAATAGTATGACATGTACACTTATTAACTTAAATTTTCACGGAAATATGTCACAAGTCTTGCTCGGAAAATTAGCATTCTTTATTTATGTTAGTTTATAAAGATGTTTTTGAAACAGTAAAAATGAAGATCTGCCTAATTTATATTTCACATGTTTTTAAGAACTTAACCGCATGAAAACTCTCACAAAAGAAAGGAAAACAGCAGCAATAATTGTTCTGAAATACAAGTTCCTCAAGTCCAATTATGAACAGGATTTCTGAAAACCATGAGAGTAATGCAGCAGTTAATTTTGAAGATGTTTGGACATATCCAAGCAAACCTTTCTGTCTCCATCACTGTCAAAGCAATGAACCATTTTAGAAATTTCATCATCACTCCAAGTAAAATCATGAGCGATGACCATCTTTTCTATGTCATATGCTGTGATATACCCTTTTCCCACTTCTGCACATCAAATTCCGACAAATTAAAAATAGATATAGGACAGAATTATTTGCAGATCATTTTAACAGAGAAAAGAAGAATATCAGCTAAAGGGTGAAGTTACCATCAAAGGAGAAGAAAAAAGCTATCACCTCATCTTCACTGAGCTGTATCCTACTCTTGTTCTGAGAAAAAGGGAAAAAAAAGGAGGAACACAGAAATAAGGAAAAGAGGGGAAACAACGACATGTGCAAAGAAATGAAGTTTATGACTAAAAAGACAGACCGTCTTCTTATTTATTTTTTTGCACACAGATTCCTCTTTGGAATTTGAATTATTCATCCTGACCCAACCTGCCTTATTTTGTATTTCCACTCCACCATTTTTGTTCTCCACAGATTCTCCCAATGATAGAGCAATGGCCTGAAATGAATCGAAGGTGTGTTTAAAGATACATTTTGCTACAGTGGCATTTCTTAATTTCAAATATTACCTTTGCTAAGGCTATATCATCATTGATGAAATCACCATCTTTTCTCCCTAGTTTCAAGTGGGAAACCTTAGACAGTTTGTACTCATTTGAAGAAATACCACTCTTTCCCTGCAGGATCATTACGGATCAGTGAATAACATCAAACCTGGATAAGTGGTGAAGAAGAAATAGCTATAGTGTTAATACATATTTTAAAATAAATCAATGTCATCTACACCTTGAACATGTAGCAGAGTAAAAACTAGCCAAGTGTTAATTATGGAACTTTTGGGGCCCTTTTTATATAATATGCATAGTACTGATGTTCCCTGAATTCTTTGAAAAATGGCAGGCAAAGTGAGTGCTGTTGTTCCAAAGTAGTCTCTGTGTGTAAACTCCAAAAAAATTTCCTTATTTTTTTTGGAAGAAGGCAAGATGCCCGTTTCATTGAATGACCAGAGTTCCAACCTAAAGCATTCGTATTAACTATTTGCCTACCTCAATCCTAATAAAAAAACACTTTGGAAAATAGATCTCAGCATGCACACACCCGCTTCATTGACAGTACACTCAACAGTTTATTTCTACCCATACCATTTGCTCGTACAAGAGCAACATATCAAATGTGCCAATATCAGCTACACATTCCCATCCTTGACATTTCACATTTTTAAGCACAAAATCCCTTTGACTGTAAAACTTACCACTAACTAATCACATATGCATATACCAGAGATTATTCCACCTTAGGGCATAGCAAAAGCCCAAAAAAAAAATGTTCAACTTCTTAAAAATAGCAATAGAGGATGAATTTTTTTTTTTTTTTGTTAGATTGAAGATAATGGGGTTCTTATGATCAAGGGCTTTCAAGATTTTGGGATGCAACTACATTGTAGTTAGGGGGTGTTTTAGGATGCTAATAAAGCTTTCCATTTGATCCTTTTGTTTTCCCTAATATATCCATTTAATAAGGAACGCACCTTTCTTCTAGAGCTGGAAGTACAAGGCATCTCTTCTTCTCTCAAACGGTTCTCTATAAGTTCCTCCTCCACTTCATCATCCTCATCGGACGGTTGGTATTCTTCTTCCTCATCAGCCTTTGTCTTCTTCTTCTTCCTCTTATTAGGCGCCGTCCTAGTGCTCCTGCTCGCGCTCTTTGAGAGGTCGCTATGGAAGGAAGATACAAGGCCAGGAAGGCCCAGTGCTTCCAATCGCGCCTTGTTCTCCCTGATTCGCAAAAGGCGCTGTTTTTCGTACTCCGTCATGGCTTCTCCTTCTTTGTCGTTTCCCATGCCACATTCCCACCAGGAAGAGGCGCGAGGGCAAACTAGGAAATTATATATTGGAGGTGTTATAGCCTGTAGGATGGTTATTGGGCTCTAATTGGAGGCCTAGTTTTAGATGTGAGAAAGTAAATGAGCCTTCGGGTTGAACGCAGCTCAGCCTTCGCATGGATATGCTCATATGCAAAACCATTTGCAAAATAAATTCCAATTTTAATGAAATATTGATTGTAAAAAAAGAAGAAGATAGCTTTCCACTAGATTGTAATTCCGAATTAATAAGCAGAGAAAGCATCAGCTAATCTTAATTTAGTATGACGATGGCATCCATTCAAAGAACAGATACCAGTGATCTCATCATCTGAAGCATGCTAAAGACGATGGAAATTAAATAATATGGTTTTACAATACAATTTGCAGAACCTGAGTCTAGTACTCTCTGGTATGACAACTCATGCGACAACTTGTGCATATTAGATAATACAAAAGGTGAATTTGTATGTACACAATTGATGATCTCTCTAAACAAACACACAAAAAGTAAAGCTCACTTGCAGCCAGTGGCGGAGCTAAAAGGAACTCGGTGGGTTCAATAAACACGCACTGAATTTCTAAAGAAGTCCTTTAAAATTATACAAAATTGAACTTCACTCAAAACTTTTTTTTTAATATATTTCTCCTTAGTTCATATCACTGATAAAAGGTTTTGGCTCCGTCATTGCTTGCAGCTTGTGTGATCCATTAACACTGTGCCAGCACTTCCACAACCGGGCCGACAACTCAAAACAAACAAATCAACCATCCAACAAAGGTAGAAAAAGAAAAGAAGTCACTCAAGGGAAAGAAGGGGGAAGGCCTCCAAGTTGATATCTTTAGTGTAATTTACAATATGAAGCACAAGCAGGAAGCTGCACTAAAGCTATGAAATTTCAAGGTCAGCCCATGCCAAATTAGAATCCTTCAGTACCGCAGCCGTGGATGTGTCAATTCCTTCTTCCAACATAGCAGTTATTACTTGCATTGATGGCCTCTTTGTTTGTTCACTTTCCATACATTGACTCACCACATTGCATACTGCTGAGAGGCTCTCCTTTTTCACATTTTTTAATTCGGGATCTAACAAATTGCTTCTTTCTTGTGGATCATCCAAATATTTCATAGCCTGCGTTAACAAATTGAAAACAGTAAAAATACAGCCACACATACATAGTGAACATAGTGAAGATTTTGGGTGGAAATACTTACCCAATCAGCTAAGTAACCAGTCTCTTTGGAAAATGGAGGCCGTCCACTTATTAACTCTAGTAAGATGACACCGAACGAAAAGGTGTTGGCCTGAATATACATATTTCTTCTTTCATGAGAATCCATATAATTGTTAAATGAGTCGATTGAGCCCCTATCAAATACCGAAGCTGAGTCAATCCCTGGTTTTGCACTAAGGGACTTCCATCTCTCAAAATCTACTAGCTGCAATATCAAGTGTAATAAAAAAACATAACTAACCTCATCAAATACTGAAGCTATATGAAAATGATAATTTATATATCTTTTGGCTTGGTTAATACCTTAGGAAAAAAGTCTTCAGTCAGATATATAGAAGTTGAGGCCAATCCAGTCAGTGCAAAAGGAGGTTGAACCTCTGTATGTAAATATCTGAGGCCACGTGCTATACCAAGAGCAATTCTCATCCGTCTCTGCCATGTAAATTGGCACCCATCTCCATCTATGGAAAATTTTGGGGTCAAAATTCCTATTTTGTTAATTTACAGATTCGAAAGAGAGTGTTTTGCATTTACCATGGAGATGCTCGTATAAGGTTCCATTTGATGCATATTCAAAGACAAGCATCCTTGAGAATGGATCATACTCTTTGCAATACCCAGTGAGCTTGGCTATGTTTTCATGGTTCAACCTTGCCAAGTCTGACACCTGGAAAAAGTGAAATTTAATATCTAAATACCAGTTTCAAGGGTTTGCTTATTAGGTATAATGCATAAGCTATGTTACCTCTTTTTTGAAGTAATGCTCAAGATAACTAGTTGTCCAATAATTTCGCGAAACACAGAGTGAAACAACAGCAATTTCAGGCCCGTCCTTCATAGTTCCTTTGTAAATAACATTATCAGAAGAAGACCCAATAATATTGCTAAAATCTTCACAGGCTACTTCAAGCTCTTGCCGGCTTATTCTTGGCACATTCTCTAGCAAGCTTTCATCTACATGTTGAGAAGGCCAAAAGAGTCTGATGTATAATACTTGAGGAGAAAATAGTAAGTTTATACTTTATAGCAAGTTCCAAGACTACTTACCTATAGAAATAACAGGGTGGTCTTTCAAACTTGAGCCTCTCTTCCTCCATGGGATCGCAATGTTTCTTTTAGTTTTGTATCTTCTACAACAAGCGATTACACATATAATGATGAAAATAAAAACAATGATTCCAGCGATTATCTCCAGGAAAAGAAGCCACCGCGGTTGTTCAAATTTTTTTCGCTTATGCCCTTCTTGGGATCCCGCTTTTGGTCCTTTGTGGCCTTCGGGGCCAATGGTGCCTAAAATTACAATTTCAATAAATTATTCTGATGGGCTTAAGGTTTTTGTCATAATATTAAAATATTAAAGTTATAGCAACCCTACATTGATTGACAGATCGCTGTAGTTTCGCATTAGCATCATGTAAACAGTTGCCTTGAAAGTTAGATCTGTTAAAATTTAATTGCGCTAAAACATAATGAGGTCAGAAAGGGTAAATTATTTTATTGTACACAGTCAGTATCAAGTGGTTTACCTTGGAAGCCATCTTAAGCAAGATGGTATTTCACCCTCAAAGTAGTTATATGAGAAATTTGCATTGGCAAGCTGAGTTAGTTTGCACAAGCCAATTCTAATAGTGTTGTTATCTGATGAATTTCTGTAAAAGAAAGAATTCAAAATATTAGATTATATATCTTTGACCTGCCAAGCAACTAATGTAGTTGAACACATATAATAAACTCTTAATTAAGTTTCAAAAATGTTGATAAGAAAGTGCTGAAAGTTACGAATTAGAATTGTTATTTCCAGGAATGACTCCACTGAGCTTGTTGTTATCCAATCGTAGCTCGATTAGGCTCACTAAATTTCCCAGTACATCAGGAATTGTGCCAGTCAACTGATTTATATGAAGAAATCTGACCATATGATAGTCAACAATCAATGAAAAAACAAATAAATGTAGGGAAAGAAAGATAAATCAACTAAAACAAGTGGTCCAATAATTAATACATTTTTGAGATGCTGACCAAGTTTCCCAACTCAGAAGGGATAGGTCCTGTGAACCCATTCCTGCTCAAATCCAGGACTTGCAAATTCATCAATGTGCTGATTTCTTCTGGTATTGACCCGTAAAATAAATTACTGTCCAAAGAGCTGCAATTTTTTAAACAATAATATAAATTAAAAATCACATTTAAAAAAAACAATTGAATTGTGTAATTATCATGTTAAAAATTTTGAAAAACATACAGTTCTTGCAAGTAAGAAAGGGAGCTAATTTCAGGAGAAAGAAATCCTCTCAGGGACGAATTCGACAACTTCCTACACAATTAAGGTAAAAAACCTCAAAAAAGAATGAAATGCCACGGACCAATAAAATTACTTCAATAAAACAGTTCAATTTAGGCATGTCTTTTGGAAGTAGAATTTAAGCATGTCTTACAGAGAAACCACACGATTGTCCGGATCAGAGCAACGTACACCAGACCACGCACAGGGATCGCCATCAGGAGTGTTCCAATCAGATAATATGGAATAGGGATCTTCATATATTGCTCTTTTGAATGCACTCAGCGCATGAACTAGGAACCGTGAAAACGAAGGAAATTATCAACACCAACTTCCTAAATTGGCAAGAATATAAACACTCGAGCTAGAAATCAAATAGAAACAGCTTACTCTCATCAGAAAAGGACTGAACAGGTGAGAAGAGAAGCCACCATGAGAGTTGGAGGAGGAGGAGAGAGAAGCCAAGTAACCTCACCATATATCACACCGCCTTAGCTATAGCACTAACAGCTGGAACAATTTATTTCGCGTTTAGTGTACAAGCTGAGAAAAGCACGGAAAAGCAGAGAGGAAAGTAATGGTGGAGCAGGTAATCGCTATAGACTAGAGCAAGACAGAGAGAGATTTAAATGCGAACGGAAAGAAGTAAAGATGGCACGGAGTGTTTTAAGCTGGTCTCTGGAGGTGGAGCAGAAGATTAATGCTGCGCTGTGTGTCTGTGCGGAGAGGTGGAGGTAATTATTGTCTCAAATGTAATGCCATTTACTTTGTTTTTACGCCAGGAAATAGACTGCCCACACCTGTTCCTGTAGACCATCATTGCTGATGAAACCGCGCAGTCTGTTACGAGTCCGTGTCCCCCCAGCTACCTGAATCCGTATTCTCAGGTATTACAGGTATTACAGAGGATAACCCTCACTTTACGGTTTGAGATTAAATCTCAACCGCCCCAGCCAGGTAACTGAATCCGTATCCTCTCAGGTATCACAGAGGATCATCTTCACTTTACGGTTTGAGATTAAATCTCAACCAGTTTGAGATTCGGGTCACTATAGAGAGCAGTATTTTTGGCTTTGAGATTCGTGCCAAGTTAAAGAGAACAATCCGGATCTAGTAATTGTAAAAGATTCCCTTATCAGATATTGGAGAGGATGTGAATTTCAGATAACTGACGTGCAATTGAAAAAAAATGGGCAGTCCAGATTAATTTCATTCAGGCCAAACTCAATCCGGTAGCTGTTGAGATTGTGGGGATCAGCTTTGAGATTCATGCCAAGTGAAACGAATGGTCCAGATTTACCATTTGCACCTGAGTGATACGGATTCGTCTGTTACGCAACGCAGGCACATTGCGGATCAAAGTGAGTGACACCTGTCTAGATTAACTTCTTAATTTTAAATTAGGGCGAATAAGGCAGATTCCTACATTCGAAGAATCTCTATTAATTTATGTACGTCTTCGTTAATGTAATTTTAATTTTGCTGATATGATAAAAAAATATTTTCAGAATTAGTAAAAACAACAATATTTGCAATAACAGAGATGAATATGCTCATATTAAATAATTACAAAATTTTACGAGACATTTTCAAATAAATTGATAATTTAGCAAGATGTACAGTATAAGAAATTGTTAAATTTATGTGGCATTCTAAGGAATTTAAACATACTCCCTTCTTTATATTAAAACATCAATACAAACTCCAATTTTTTACAAAATAATCCTCAATGGTAGGTCACTTCTAGTGAAAAAAAAATGATATATTTCATTTTTTGAGAATTTATGCAAAATTAATTAATTTGACAGTTTTGAATCTATAGAATAATAATGACCAGATATGACTTATTAACATAAAAACTAAATTAGCATTGGTTTATGCTACTGAATAGCCAATAACTTGAATAAAATGGGTGTTTTGGTATTTTCAAAATAGAAATTGGATATCGAGTCCATATTATTTAATGAAAAAATAACTTGAATGGAAGAAGTATTTGAAATTGTTTCGGAAATATAGGGATATTTACTTAGCTTGAAAATGCAAAAGATGTTCATATTGTGGTGCAAATATAGGGAAACTTTTTGTACTATTTTCCATTTGAATATAAAGAATTAATATTCTACATGTCCTCAACTCTTTTAATATTTTACATTTCTTTCTCTATTTCTGTGTGTATCTTTTTCTTTTTTCTTTTTAAATCTTGGTAGCGGCTATCAAATATAATTTTCATTAAATAAGATATTACTCCTGCGTGTATCATAAATCTTCCTTATCTAATTTAATTGTTCGTCTTGGACATTTGCATAATTCGGTCATCTAAAAATATTGTGTTAGTTTTATCCTTTAGCCATATGTCTAAAACAAATTAATTAATTAATTTTCTAAATTACGGATTTTTGCAAAACTTCGAGGTCACTAAAATTAGTCTAAATTAATGTTATCCAAGTGTCAAAATTATATCAACTAAACTGAGTCTAACTGAACAACTATGAAACTTCGCAAAACTAATGAAATAGAGAGTCAAATCAAGGCCTCACCAAACATCCAGACAAAATATTATAATATATAAACAAATAAAATAGTTTTGAGGGGGGGGGGGGGGGGGGGGGTGGTTGGGGATTAACATTCTTTTTTTAATATATAAAAAAAAAGGAGCGAGGGAGCCAAAGTGTCAAACTGATTTGGCAAAGAAATAAAAAAGAAAGAAAGTGAGCGGAACTTGGCTGTAAAACTAAAGTCCGGTTACTTTTTCTTTCATTATTTCAACTTTTGGAAACGTAAAGAGCCGAAATTTGTATTTATAGTATTAAAAAAATAGATAAATCAAATCATTCTGGTTTTGGAAAAATTCGGGAAATACTGGGATCCGTACAGACTATCTGCATTCTCAATTAGAAGTCCGCACAGGCAATATGCAATCCTAGTGTAACATCTCGTATTTTTTTTTTTTTATGAACTTATTTTTGTACTTATTTGTAAATATGAAAATTTAAAGGCTTATTTGTGAAATGTGTAAATTCAAGATATGAACGTTAATAAAAAAAATATAATGAAATAAAAATGAAAAGAGTAAACCGAAGAAAAAAAGAGAAAAATGAGAGGAAAATATTTTTATTAGTATCGTGATATTTGATTTTATATCTAATTGGAATTTTGACTACGTCGTATTGATTCTAAATAGTCAGTTCGATTTGTATTTTATTTATTGATCGCTATTTGGTAACCGGACTTCTCTATAATTAGTGCTTTTGTTTTGTTTGGTTGAATTGGATTTTGAATTGGGTATCGTATGATCCATATTTAACGGGATAGTGGGTATGTGGTTCGAATTCAATTTGTGAAATGATATGATCGTGTGTTCTAAGAATTTAAGAAATGATATGATTGTGTGAAATGAAATGATATGGATATTGTGTGACTTGTTTTATTTATGACCAAAGCCCAGGTGCATATTTAAAATTCTTATGAACTTATTTTTGTACTTATTGGATACTCGCATCCATCCATCCATGTAAAATGATACGATTGTGTGAAATGAAATGATACAGATATTGTGTGACTTGTTTTACTGACAACTCAGACCTAGGTGCTATCGTTGGTTAAATATGCATATATAATTTCATTTGAAATTGTATGGACTAATCGAGTTTGTTTGAATGGTTGTTTAATTAAGCCAATTATAGAGAAGCGTGTCGTTAAATAACCTGTTACTGAGCTTTGTAGCTAACTTCATATTGTTTTTGTTTGTTATTTTTGTCGCGATGTAGGTTGACGAGATGATGGTGTTGTACTAAAAGGGGCACCTCTAATTGACCAAAAAATGAAAATAAATTGCAATTGAAAGTAAATAGATGAGTTTAGAGAAATTTGACACGCGGGATGTTAACGGAGTTCGGCAAAACAATGGCCTACGTCTCCGGGGCGTCGCAACCTCTTTCTAGATGCGCCTTTCTATTACCCAATATGAAAGGATTACAATTGTGAACCGTGAGCCCTTACAAAATGGGAAGTCACGGCCAACGAGAGATGAGCGCCGGCGAGCCCTTACAACCAAGGGAAGTCACACGAGCAACTCGAGGTTTGAGCCGGCGAGCCCTTCCAAACAAGGGAAGTCACACAAGCTACTCAAGAACAAGAGAAACACTCAATAGATCACTCTAACCTAATATAATTAGAGATTAGTGAAGTGGATTTGAGGTTGTTTGAGATTGATTGAGAGATATTGAAGTTTTAAGCTCAATCAACATTGGTGGAACCAAGCTCTCAGAAAATCGCCTCTTTTAAAGTTTAGGGACGGCTAGGTTAGATTTGAAAGTGATCCCTTCAGTCTATTTATAGTGGCAGCTAAAAAATGAGCTATTTGACATAAAACGTTACCAACGTTTTATTAAACGTTACCAACGTTTTATTAAACGTTACAACGTTTTATTAAACGTTACAACGTTTTATTAAACGTTACCAATTTTATTAAACGTTACAACGTTTTATTAAACGTTACCAACGTTTTATTAAACGTTACCAACGTTTTATTAAACGTTACAACGTTTTATTAAACGTTACAACGTTTTATTAAACGTTACAACGTTTTATGCAAATGCGATTTTAGGGTTTTAAATCTCTGACAGCTTAGTAAAACGTTACCAACGTTTTATAAAACGTTACAACGTTTTAACCTGTAAAAACTTGATCAAAATAGAAGTTATTTGAAGCTTAATTATTCCTGAAACGTTGCAATGTTTTATAAACGTTACAACGTTTCATGTTGGTACAGTTCAGCTGTGCTTCAACAGTTCTAAAGCTATTAATCGTTACAACGTTTGTAAAACGTCACAACGTTTGTATAACGTTATAACTTGATTCTTCTTTTGATCAGTTTGTTGCTACTGATTATTATAAAACGTTACCAACGTTTTGAAAACGTTCATAACGTTTTATCCCAATTTAATCAACCTCAAACATACTTTACCAAGCTTTTGATTTTACAATTTGTATTCTTGATAAAAGTCTTCGTGATTTCTTCAGTCCAAGCTTATTATATCGCAGTTCTTACTCTTCTTGGACCTATATGTTCTCAAAAATAGAAGAAATCGTAAAATTCAATAATTGTATGTTTTTGCAAATTAGTCAAATAGACGTCAAAGATTATTGTATGAACAACAGATGGATGAATGCGATGCCTCTCTGTCTTCCATTAGAGTATTGTATTAGGGTTGTAAATGCCCTATTATCTTGGCATGTTAGAGACACTACTAGAGTGCTTCAAACACTTTCAATTGGAGTATTGTATTAGGGTTACTACTACCTTATTCTCTTGCTTTGTAGAAACTTTATTAGAGTGCACCAAACACATTCAATTAGAGTATTGTATTAGGGTTGCAAATGTCCTATTATCTTGCCATATAATAGAGTTGTATTGGGGTTGTAAATACCCGATTATCTTGACATCTAGACACACTACTAGAGTGCTTCAAACACCTTTAATTGGAGTGTTGTATAAGAGTTGTAAATGCCTTGTTATCTTACCATGTGGAGACACTACTAGAGTGCGCAAAATACCTTCAATGGGAGAGTTGTTTTATGGCTGTAAATGCCTTATTATCTCGCCATATAGACACTACTAGAGTGCTCTAAACACCTTCAATTGGAGTGTTGTATTAGGGTTGTAAATGCCTCATTATCTTGCCATCTAGAGACACATTACTAGAGTGAGTGAAACACCTTCTATTGGAGTGTTGTATTAGGGTTGTAAATGCCCTATTATCTTGCCATCTGGAGACACTACTGGAGTGCTCAAAACACCTTTATTTGGAGTGTTGTATTAGGGTTGTAAATGCCCTATTATCTTGCCATCTGGACATACTACTCAAGTACCCCAAACACCTTCAATTAGTGTGTTCTATTAGGATTGTAAATTCTTTATTATCTTGCCATAAGACACTATTAGAGTGCTCCAAACACTTTTAATTGGAGTGTTTTATTAGGGTTGTAAATGCCCTATTATCTTGCCATATAGAGAAACTACTTGAGTACTCAAAACACCTTCAATTGGAGTGTTTTATTAGGGTTGTTGCATCAACCCCCTCTCTTGCCATACAAAAACTTTACTAGAGTGGTTGAAACACCTTCAATAAGAGTATTGTATTAGACATGTAAATGGCCTATTATCTTGCCATCTTAAGACACTACTAGAGTGCTCCAAACACCTTTTGGAGTGTTGTATTAGGGTTGTAAATGCCCTGTTATCTTGCCATCTGGAGACACGACTAGAGTGCACCAAACACCTTCAATTGGAGTGTTGTATTTGGGTTATAACTGCCCTATTATCCTTTCATATAGAGACACTACTGGAGTGCTTCAAACACTTTCAATTGGAGTGTTGTATTAAGGTTGCTACTACCCTATTCTCTTGCCTTGTAGAGACTTTATTAGAGTGCTCCAATCACCTCCAATTGGAGTATTGTATTAGGGTTGCAAATGCCCTATTATCTTGCCATATAAGAGAGTTGTTTTAGGGTTGTAAATACCCGATTATCTTGCCATCTAGACACACTACTAGAGTGCTCCAAACACATTCAATTGGAGTGTTGTATAAGAGTTGTAAATGCCCTGTTATCTTGCCATGTGGAGACACTACTAGAGTGCTCCAAACACCTTCAATTGGAGTGTTGTATTAAGGTTGTAAATGCCCCATTATCTTGCATCTAGAGACACATTACTAGAGTGCGTGAAACACCTTCAATTGGAGTGTTGTATTTGGGTTGTAAATGCCCTAATATCTTGCCATCTGGAGACACTACTTGTGTGCTCCAAACACCTTCAATTGGAGTATTGTATTAGAGTTGTAAATGTCCTTTTATCGTGCCATATAGAGACACTACTGGAGTGCTCGAAACACCTTAAATTAGCCTGTTGTATTAGGGTTGTAAATGCCCTGTTATCATGCCAACTGGAGACACGACTATAGTGCACCAAACACCTTCAATTTGAGTGTTTTATTTGGGTTATAAATGTCCTATTATCTTGCCATATAGAGGACACTACTGGAGTGTTTCAAACACCTTCAATTGGAGTGTTGTATTTGGACTATAAATGCCCTACTATTTTGTTATCTGGAGACACTACTTGGGTGCTCCAAACACTTTCAATTGGAGTATTATATTAGAGTTGTAAATGTCCTTTTATCGTGCTATACAGAGACACTACTGGAGTGCTCGAGAGGCCTTTTTTCGAGTGTTTTATTAGGGTTATAAATGCCCTATTATCTTGCCATCTGGAGATACTACTAGAGTGCTCCAAACAACTTCAATTAGCATGTTGTATTAGGGTTGTAAATGCCCTATTATCTTGCCATATAGAAATGCTACTGAAGTGCTCAAAAGACCTTCATTTGGAGTCTGCTATTAGGGTTGTAAATACCCTATTATCTTGCCATCTAAAGATACTACTAGAGTGCCCCAAAGACCTTCAATTGGGGTATTGTATTAGAGTTGTAAATGCTCTATTGTCGTGACAATTAGAGACACTACTAGAGTGCTCCAAACACCTTCTATTGGAGTGTTGTATTAGGGTCGTAAATGCCCTATTATCTTGTCATCTGGAGACAATATTGGAGTGCTCAAAAGACCTTCATTTGGAGTATTGTATTCGGGTTGAAAATGCCCTACTATCTTGCCATCTGTAGACACTACTCGAGTGCTGCAAACACCATCAATTGAAGTGTTGTATTAGAGTTGTAAATGCCCTGTTATCTTGCCATCTGGAGACATGACTAGAGTGCACCAAACAACTTCAATTGGAGTGTTTTATTTGGGTTCTAAATGCCCTATTATCTTGCATTATAGAGACACTATTGGAGTCCTTCAAACACTATCAATTGGAGTGTTGTATTAAAGGTTGCATCTACCATCTTCTCTTGCCATATAAAACTTTATTAGAGTGCTCCAAACACCTTCAATTGGAGTGTTGTATTTAAGGTTGCTACTACTCTATTGTCTTCCTTATAGAGACTTTACACCTTCAATTGGAGTATTGTATTAGGGTTGAAAATGCCCTATTATCTTGCCATATAAGAGAGTTCTATTAGGGTTGTAAATACCCGATTATCTTGCCATCTAGACACACTACTAGAGTGCTCCAAACACCTTCAATTGGAGTGTTGTATAACAGATGTAAATGGCCTACTATCTTTCCATCTTGAGACACTACTAGAGTGCTCTAAACACCTTCCATTAGAGTTGTATTAGGGTTGTAAATGCCCTATTATATTCACATGTAGAGACACTACTAGAGTGCTTCAAACACCTAAAATTAGCCTGTTGTATTAGGGTTGTAAATGCCCTCTTATCATGCCATCTGGAGACACAACTAGAGTGCACTAAACACCTTCAATTGGAGTGTTTTATTTGTTTTCTAAATGCCATATTATCTTGCCATATAGAGACAGTACTGGAGTGCTTCGAACACCTTCAATTGGAATGTTGTATTATGGGATGCATCTACCATCTTCTCTTGCCTTATAAAGACTTATTAGAGTGCTCCAAACACCTTCAATTGGAATGTTGTATTAGAGATATAAATGGCCTATTATCTTTCCATCTTGAGACACTACTAGAGTGCTCCAAACACCTTCCATTAGAGTATAGTATTGGGGTTGTAAATACTCGTTTATCTTGCCATCTAGACACACTACTAGAGTGCTCCAAACATCTTCAATTGGCGTGTTCTATAAGAGTTGTAAATGCCCTGTTATCTTACCATTTGGAGACACTTCTAGAGTGCTCCCAAAGGCCTTCAATTGGAGTGTTGTATCCGGGTTGTAAATTTCCCATTATCTTGCCATCTGGAAATACCACTAGAGTGGTCCAAGCACGTTCAACCGGAGTGTTGTATTTGCGTTGTAAATGCCTTATTATCTTGCCATAAGGAAACACTACTGGAGTGCTCAAAAGGGCTTCATTTGGAGTGTTTTATTAGGGTTGTAAATGCCCTATTATCTTGCCATCTGAAGACACTACTAGAGTGTGCCAAACACCTTCAATAGGAGAGTTGTATTAGGGTCGTAATTCCCCATTATCTTGCCATCTAGAGACACTACTAGAGTGCACGAAACACCTTCAATTGGAGTGTTGTATTTGGGTTGTAAATGTTGTACTATCTTGCCATCTGGAGACACTACTTGGATGCTCCAAACACCTTCAATTGGAGTATTGTATAAGAGTTGTAAATGTCCTTTGATCGTGCCATATAGAGACGCTACTGAAGTGCTCAAAACACCATCAACTGGAGTGTTGTATTAGGGGTGTAAATGCCCCATTATCTTGCCACCTGGAAATACTACTAGAGTGGTCCAATCACTTTCAACCGGAGTGTTGTATTTGGGTTGTAAACGCCTTATTATATTGCCATAAAGAAACACTACCGGAGTGCTCGAGAGGCCTTCATTTGGTGTGTTTTATTAGGGTTGTAAATGCCCTATCATCTTGCCATCTAGAGATACTACTAGAGTGCTCCAAACACCTTGAACTATCAAGTTGTATTAGGGTTGTAAATGCCCTATTATCATGCCAAATAGAAACGCTACTGGAGTGCTCCAAACACCTTCTATTGGAGTGTTCTATTAGGGTCGTAAATGCCATATTATCTTGTCATCTGGAGACAATATTGGAGTGCTCAAAAGACCTTCATTTGGAGTGTTGTATTAGGGTTGAAAATGCCCTACTATCTTGCTAGCTGCAGACACTACTCAAGTGCTGCAAACACCATCAATTGGAGTGTTGTATTAGGGTTGCAAATGCCCTGTTATCTTGCCATCTGGAGACACGACTAGAGTGCACCAAACAACTTCAATTGGAGTGTTTTATTTGGGTTTTAAATGCCTTATTATCTTGCCTTATAGAGACACTATTGTTGTCATTCAATCACCATCAATTGGAGTGTTGTATTACGGGTTGCATCTATCATCTTCTCTTGCCATATAAAGACTTTACTAGAGTGCTCCAAGCACCTTTAATTGGAGTATTGTATTAGGGTTGCAAATGCCCTACTATCTTGCCATATAAGAGAGCTCTATTAGGGTTGTTAATACCTGATTATCTTGCCATCTAGACACACTATTAGAGTGCTCCAAACACCTTCAATTGGAGTGTTATATAAGAGATGTAAATGGCCTATTATCTTTCCATCTTGAGACACTACTAGAGTGCTCTAAACACCTTCCATTAGAGTATTGTATTAGGGTTGTAAATGCCCTATTATCTTGAAATGTAGAGACACTTCTAGAGTTCTTCAAAAACATTCAATTGGAGTGTTGTATTAAGGTTGCTACTACCCTATTCTCTTGCCTTGTAGAGACTTTATTAGAGTGCTCCAATCACCTCTAATTGGAGTATTGTATTAGGGTTGCAAATGCCCTATTATCTTGCCATATAAGAGAGTTGTTTTAGGGTTGTAAATACCCGATTATCTTGCCATCTAGACACACTACTAGAGTGCTCCAAACACCTTCAATTGGAGTGTTGTATAAGAGTTGTAAATGACCTACTATCTTGCCATGTGGAGACACTACTATAGTGCGTCAAACACCTTCAATTGGAGAGTTGTATTAGGGCTGTAAATGCCCTATTATCTTGTCATATAGAGACACTACTAGAGTGCTCCAAACACCTTCAATTGGAGTATTGTATTAGGTTTGTAAATGCCTTATTATCTTGCTATATAAGAGAGTTGTATTAGGGTTATAAATACCCGATAATATTGCCATCTAGACAAACTACTAGAGTGCTCCAAACACCTTCAATTGGTTGTTGTATAAGAGTCGTAAATGTCCTGTTATCTTGCCATGTGGAGACACTACTAGAGTGCGCCAAACACCTTCAATTGGAGAGTTGTATTAGGGTTGTAAATGCTCTTGCCATATAGAGACACTACTAGAGTGCTCCAAACACCTTCAATTGGAGTGTTGTATTAGCATTGTAAATGCCCCATTATCTTGCAAGCTAGAGACACTAGTAGAGTGCGTGAAACACCTTCAATTGGAGTGTTATATTAGGGTTGTAAACGCCCTACTATCTTGCCATCTGGAGACACTACTTGGATGCTCCAAACACCTTCAATTGGAGTATTGTATTAGAGTTGTAAATGCCCTTTTATCGTGACAATAGAGACACTACTAGAGTGCTCCAAACACTTTATATTGGAGTGTTGTGTTAGGGTCGTAAATGCCCTATTATCTTGTCATCTGGGGACACTACTAGAGTGCTCAAAAGACCATCATTTGGAGTGTTGTATTAGAGTTGAAAATGCCCTACTATCTTGTCATATGCAGACACTACTCGAGTGTTGCAAACACCATCAATTGGAGTGTTGTATTAGGGTTGTAAATGCCCTGTTGTCTTGTCATCTGGAGACACGACTAGAGTGCACCAAACACCTTCAATTGGAGTGTTGTATTTGGGTTGTAAATGCCCTATTATCTTGCCTTATAGAGACACTATTGGAGTTCTTGAAACACCATCAATTGGAGTGTTGTATTACGGGTTACATCTACTATCTTCTCTTGCCATATAAAGACTTTACTAGAGTGCTACAAACACCTTCAATTGGAGTGTTCTATTAGAGATGTAAATGGCCTATTATCCATCTTGAGAATTTCCATCTTGAGACACTACTAGAGTGCTCCAAACACCTTCCATTAGAGTATTATATTAGTGTTACAAATTCCCGATTATCTTGACATATAGAGAAACTACTAGAGTGCTTCAAACACCTTCAATTGGAGTGTTGTATTAGACTTGCTACTACCATCTTCTCTTGCCTTATAGAGACTTTACTAGAGTGCTCCAAACACCTTGAATTGGAGTGTTGTATTAGGGTCGTAAATGCCCTATTATCCAGCCATATAAGAGAGTTGTATTAAGGTTGTAAATGTCATATTATCTTGCTATCTAAAGTGCGCCAAAACAACTTCAATTGGAGTATTGTATTTAGGTTGTAAATGCCCTATTATCTTACCATATATTAACACTACTAGAGTGCTCCAAACACCTTCAATTGGAGTGTTGCATTAGGTTTGCATCTACCCTCTTCTCTTGTCATATAGAGACTTTACTAGAGTGTTGCAAACACTTTCAATTTGAGTGTTGTATTAGTGTAAATGGGCTATTATCTTGCCATATAGAGAGACACTACAGGAGTGCTCCAAACTCCTTCAACTAGAGTACTGTATTAGGGTTGTAAATGCCCTATTATCTTGCCATATACAATACTGTAGTAGTCCAAACACCTTGAATTGGAGTGTTGTATTTGTAAATGCCCTATTATCTTACTATATACAATACTGGAGTAGTCCAAACACCTTGAATTGGAGTGTTGTATTTGTAAATGCCCTACTATCTTGCCATATAAGGAAATTACTATAGTGCTCCAAACACCTTCAACTGGAGTACTGTACTTGTAACCCTATTATCTTGTAATATGGAGACACTACTAGAGTGCTCCTAACACCTTCAATTGGAGTGTCATATTAGGGTTGCAAATGCTATATTATCTTGCCATATAGAGATACTTTTAGAGTGCTCCAAACACCGTCCATGAGAGTGTTGTATTAGAATTGTAAATGCGCTATTACCTTGCCATCTGGAGACACTACTAAAGTGCTCCAAACACATTCAGTTGGAGTGTTGCATTACGATTGTAAATGCTATATTATCTTGCCATCACTACTCGAGTGCTCCTAACACCATCAATTGGAGTGTTGTATAAGGGCTGTAAATGCCCTATTATCTTGCCATCTGAAGACACAACTAGAATGCACCAAACACCTTTAATTGGAGTGTTGTATTTCGGTTGTAAATGCCCTATTGTCTTGCTATATAGAGACACTACTGGAGTGATTCAAACACATTCAATTGGAGTGTTGTATTACGGGTTGCATCTTCCATCTTCTCTTTCCATGTAAAGAGTTTATTAGAGTGCTCCAAACACCTTCAATTGGAGTGTTGTATTAGAGATGTAAATTGTGTATTATCTTGCCATCATGAGACACTACTAGAATGCTCCAAACACCTTCCATTAGAGTATTGTATTAGGGTTGTAAATGCCCTATTATCTTAACATGTAGAGACACTACTAGAGTGCTTCAAACACCTTCAATTGGAGTGTTGTATTAGGGTTGCAAATGCCCTATTATCTTGCCATATAAGAGAGTTGTATTCGGGTTGTAAATACCTGATTATCTTGCCATTTAGACATCCTACTAGAGTGCTCCAAATATCTTCAATTGGAGTGTTGTATAAGAGTTGTAAATGCCCTGCTATCTTGCCTTGTGGAGACACTACTAGAGTGTGCCAAACACCTTCAATTGGAGAGTTGTATTAGGGTTGTAAACGCCTTATTATCTTTCCATAAAGAAATACTACTGGAGTGCTCGAAAGGCCTTCATTTGGAGTGTTTTATTAGGGATGTAAATGCCTTATTATCTTGCCATCTGAAAATACTACTAGAGTGCTCCAAACACCTTCAATCAGCGTGTTGTATTAGGGTTGTAAATGTCATATTATCTTGCCATCTGAAGATACTACTAGAGTGCCCCAAAGACCTTCAATTGGGGTATTGTATTAGAGTTGTAAGTGCCCTTTTATCGTGCCAAATAGAGACACTATTATAGTGCTCCAAACACCTTCTATTGGAGTGTTGTATTAGGGTCGTAAATGCCCTATTATCTTGTCATCTAGAGACACTACTGAAGTGCTCAAAAGACCTTAATTTGGAGTGTTGTAATAGGGTTGAAAATATCTTTCCATCTGCAGACACTACTAGGGTGCTCCAAACACCATTAATTGGAGTATTGTATTAGAGCTGTAAATGCCCTTATATTGTGCCATATAGAGACACTACTGGAGTGCACCAAACACCTGCAATTGTCGTGTTGTATTAGGGTTGTAAATGACCTATTATTAGGGGTGCAAATGGGTTGGATATTATCCGACCGTATCCGACTCCGTATCCGACTCCGTATCCGAAAATTTAATACGGATATCCGATATCCGAATATCCGTGCGGATACGGATATGGTTTTGAATTTTAATTATCCGTATCCGAATAGTAGATATATATATTATATAATTTAATATGAATTATGAAAAAATTATATTCAGTATTATAAAAAGCGGATATCTGTATCCGTATCCGGTTAATATCTGATCTGTATTCGTATCTGTCTAATATCCGATCTGTATCCGTATCCGGAAAATAAAAACGGATACGGATATGGTTTTACCACTATCCGATCCGTATCCGATCTATTTGCACCCCTACCTATTATCTTGCCATATAGAGAGACACTACTGAAGTGCTTCAAACACCTTCAATTAGAGTACTGTATTAGAGTTGTAAATGCTCTGGCCTGGCGGCGAGGTCGTGACTCTCAGTCAGGGTCCACATAGGCATTCTGCGACCCTAACTTTTATATTTTTTTAGAGCAAATTTATTAACTAAAAAACAAAAAATTGAGTTTCTGCGCCAACCGTTTGACTTATGCATTTTCTGTAAAAAAATCGGTTTCAGTACCATAGAAATTAATTTTTTTGTTACTTATTAATAAATATTCTGTAAAAAAAAAAAAAGTTGGGGCCGCAGAACACCTAAGGACCCCAGTATTTAGGGCTGCAGATTGTCCCTACTACTTGGACATTTCTCAAATTTTGATCAAATGAGAGTGTTTTGGTTTTTTCTTTTTTAATTATGGTACAAATACAAATTTCGGCATAAAGAGTAGCTAAGTCCATATGCTTGGAGGAGAATCTGCTGCTTTTCTTAAATAAAAATTCATCCAACTGTTTAAATATTTTAACGGTTAAGATTTTGAGAAAAAAAAAGAGCAACAGACTCTAAAGCTGAACTACTAAAAGATATTTGAATGGTTAGGATGAAGAAAAACATATTTCTTCTTTTTTGGAAGCAAAGCAGCAAATTTGGTTCCCACATGTTCTTAGGTAACATATTTTTTTTGTTTATATCTGGACTGTTTGATCAGAATATGAATCAATTCAGTTTAAGGTGGAATCCACTGGGCCTTTTAATATTCAATGTGATCGGACGGTCCAGATCCAAACAGAAAAATTAATTATGTGGCCTCAGTAATATGAATCATAGTAGCATGCTGACACCGGAATACAGCAAGACATATTAATACAGCAGCAAGTCAAACATTCAAAATTAAAGTACAGAACTAATTTTCTAAGATGACATAATTAGACTAGTCTAATCATGGAACTTGCGTTTGGTACAACTGCTGGTTTAATATAGTAATTAGACACCTTATTATAAGATTTAATAAAGTCAAATGTTGCTCATTACAGCAAGTTTACTCCAGAAATAGAAGAAGCGAGTTAAAAAATAAAAAAAATAAAAAGCTGAGGAAAAAAATGAATACTAAATGGTTATTACATATTAGAAATATTTATTTCTTATTACTTTTGGTTGAAAATAAAGTAAACTAGGCTTATCCATGTTGAGGCTTTTTGAAGCAAACTTTATAGACAAACACAATGAAATATAACTGCGATGGCCCAGCTGTCATTTGATCAAATCATTAATCACGTGCGGATGTTATTCGTTTAATTTCATATATTTTTTAATAACCATGTGTATTTCAGTGGAATAAAAGGTCTCTATTTTATTTACAAATAAAAAATTACTTGAAAGACAGAATGAGTCAATTTTAGAAAAATAAATGACACCGCACTATTAACACCGATTTTTTTTTATTTATATCCAAATTTAAAAAAGAAAAAAAACCAAAGAGGGGCCAAAAGTATCCAAACTGGAATTTTTTTCCAGTTTTAGCACCAATTACTGAAATTTTGTTTTTTTCCAGAAACTCATATATAAAACCGGAAATTATTTTTCCAGAAATGAGATTTCCCAGTCTCCATTTTTTTTTATAAACTCATTTACATATATACATATAAAATATATTATATATATACATGTATTATATTATATATACATATACATATATTATATTGTAAAAAATGAGTTTATAAAAAAAAAAAAATCCAAACAACGTTTATAAACAAAATACCGATCGTTGTATGTCTACCATTGAACAAAAACTTAAATTGAATTTTTGAGGCACTAAACGATATTTTTTTTTGAAATTCTGATGTTTCGGATGCCTGGGAATGACCCCCCAGGGCGATATTCAGATCTGTCTCACCCCCGCCCCCCTTTTCCGAAAAGTGGTCATATGCGCAAATTCGACTTTCCTAACCAAAGTTATAGTTGTTTAAAGTTTTTTTGAAAGTTGAACTTTGAAAATTCATAACTAACTGTAGAAAAATCCAAATAAATTGAAATTTGTGTCAATTCTGTGTATTTTTGAATGCTCTATATGCTGGTGTAATCACTTTTGCAGTTTCATCCCTGTATCAGTCCAGACTTGTTGATTTACCAGTAAAGATTAAATTTGATATACATATACGAGATAGGTTAATGTGCTTTCGGTAGCATATGGGCCGAAATACACATGGTCAAAATTTAAAATTTCAAAATCCAAAAAGTCGATCTGAACCGTTCATCTTGTTCTCCATATTAATATGTGCTTGGAGACCAAATTTTATATTTTTCTGAATTTTTTTACTATTTATTAAGCCACTTTGAAAATCGTTGATCCAACGGTTTTACTGTTTTGTTAAGCCATCGTTGGATCAACAATTTTCAAAGTGACTTAATAAATAGTAAAGAAATTCAGAAAAATATAAAATTTGGTCTCCAAGCACATATTAATATGGAGAACAAGATGAACGGTTCAGATCGACTTTTTGAATTTTGAAATTTTAAATTTGGATCGTGTGTATTTCAGCCCATGTGCTACCGAAAGCATATTAGCCTATCTCTACATATACATATATTATACATATATTATATATACATAGAAAATAGTTTAGATATTGTCCGATTAAGTTAGAGAATTTCAAAATGGTTTAGAATCATTTAGAATTTAGAAAATAGTTTGATTTGTTTACATATTGTCCGATTAATTTAGAAAATTCCCAAAATATTTAGAATCATTTAGAAATTGCAAAAAAAAAAAACGTCGTTTAGTGCCTCAAAAATTCAGTTTAAGTTTTCGTTCAACAGTAGGCATACAACGATCGGTATTTTGTTTATAAACATCATTTGGGTTCTTTTTATAAACTCATTTTTTTATAGAGGAGGGATCAAGTTACAACATTTTTTGAGTTACAACAAGTTACAACAAGCATTATTTATATTTTCAAAGTCCAAATCGTCGATCCAAACCGTTAGATGTGATCTCTACAATAAAATGTGCTTGGAGATCAAATTTTACATTTTTTGGAATTTTTTTACTATTTATTAAGGTGGGTACAAAAACTAGTCAAATTTATGCCATTGAATTTTGTACCCATCTTAATAAATAGTAAAAAAATTTCAAAAAATATAAAATTTGGTCTCCAAGCACATTTTATTGTAGAGATCACATCTAATGGTTTGGATCGACGAATTGAACTTTGAAAATGTAAATAATGCTTGTTGTAACTCAAAAAAAGTTGTAACTTGATCCCTCCTCTTTTTTTATAATATATGTATAATATATGTGTATATAATATAATACATATATGTGAGAGTGACTAATATGCTTTCGGTAGCATATGGACCGAAGTGCTATTAGTCCAAATTTAAAATTTTAGAATCCAAAAAGTCTATCTGAACCGTTTATTTTATTCTCCATATTAATATGTGCTTGGAGACCAAATTTTACATTTTTCTAAATTTTTTTTACTATTTATTAAGCCACTTTAAAAGTTGCTGATCCAATGATGGCTTAACAAAACAGTAAAATCAGAAGCCACAGTTGGATCAGCGATTTTCAAAGTGGTTTAATAGATAGTAAAAAAATTCAAAAAAAAAATGTAAAATTTGGTCTCCAATCACATATTAATATGGAGAACAAGATGAACCGTTCAGATCGACTTTTTGAATTTTGAATTTCGAAATTTCAAATTTGAACCGGTAATACTTCGGCCAATATGCTATCGAAAGCATATTAGTCACTCTCCATATATGTATATACGGATATATTATAAAAAAAAAATCAGAATTTTTTTTTTCAAATTTTTTTTTCTGGTTTTAGCAATGATTTTCCGGAATAATTTTTGGCGGTTTGAATAGTTTTGAAAATCAGCATATGTTTAGTTATATTAAATTTTTTTTTTTTTGGATATAAATGAAAAAAAATGGCTATTAACACGAGCTGTGTCACACCATACCAGTGCGGTGTGATTTTTTTTTTCCACATCTTCTGCATTATCGTATCATTTGAGTTAATTTCCCAACCGTGCAATCAGAATTCAGACCAGGCAGTTCCACGCCTATAACGCACAGGGCCCTTTAATATTGGTGCGGATTTAAATTGGATGGTCCAGATCTTAATTCAAAATTTGAGTTAATTTAGATGATACAAAATTCACCACAAAAACCACACGTCAAAGCACATCAAGAATGGAAAAATTATCACACCGATCAATTTCCAACCATTTCAACCCAATTAAATTACATTTCACTTCAAATTAGACCTAAAAATTTCAAAAGGATAAAAAAAAAAGAGACTTACACCGCATCATTAATACAGTGTGAGAGAGATTTGAAATTTTATGTGACAGATTAGAAGGCTAGTTACTAGTGCAGTGTAAGATACCTCCTCATATTCACGCCCCCATCAAATGGTGCAGTGTTCCATTTTTCAAAAATTGACATATTTCTTTCTTTTCAGCAGATTATTTTTATTTCTAAATAAAAAAAATCCTAACAGAACATTTGGCTTTATCCGGCAGCATGTATCTAAAATATATTTTTGAACAACTTTTTTTTTTAAAATTATCTTCGGTATATTTGTTTTCAAGTTTACGGTCTTTCATACAAATAATATTTGTATTTCTTAGTTACGCAAATAATAATGAGCGAGTTTGTGGTGCGTAATATACACCTGTCTTTCTGATCTGATGGTATTGTGTTCTCATTTCTTTCATCATAGATTGGACCTTCATAAAATTAATAAATCTGCGATATGCTTAATCCCAAAGGAAAGGGATGCATTAGTAATCACTAAGTATAGGCCAATAAGCTTAGTAAATGTAGTTTTAAAATTATATCTAAGATACTTACTTCTAGATTAGACAAAGTTATGCGTAGAATCATAGATCATAGTCAAATTGTCTTTTTAAAAAATAGATATATATTAGATAATATAGTCCTTAGTCAAGAATTAATACACTCATGCCAAATCCAACAAAGCTCTGGGTAGTTATAAAAGTAAATTTCGAGAATGCATACAATAAGATTAACTGGGATTACATTTTAGAAATACTTACTAGTAGAGGATTTAGGAAAAAGTGGATATTATGGATAAAAGAATGGTTATATAGTTCATAGTCTTGTATCAACTTTAATGGTGAATATACCCAATATTTTTACTGCCAGCGAGGTGTCCGGCAAGGGGATCCTTTGTCCCCTTTCCTCTTTATCTTGGCCACAGACATATTGTGCAAAAATTTCCATAATGGTAGACAAGCCAATATATTGATAGGATTAGGCCCACCTTGTTTAGATGGTAAGTCAATAACCAATTGTCATTATGCTGATGACATGATTCTATTCTTACAAGCTAATCATAAAAATGTGAAATCAGCATGGTGGGGTATGCAAAGCTTTGGGGCACTATCTAGAATCACAATGAACTTATTGAAAACTGAATTGTATTCTATACACACAGATGGCAATCTTTTTACATAAACTTTCCAATGTAAAGTAGGGAGCTTTCCATTTAAATACCTAGGATTACCTTTACATAACAAAAATTAAGTATGGTTAAATGGCAATTCCTCATAGATAAGATCGAGAATAGATTACAAAATTGGAAAGGTCAATTATTATCAATAGGATGTTGGCTCACCCTTCTAAATTCCGTACTGTCAGCTATTCCATTATACACATTATCGGTTTATAGGGCTCCAAAAACTATACTTAGGAAAATCAATGCAATTAGAAATAGATTTCTTTGGAATGGATCCGATAACAGTAAGAAAAAATATACACTAGTTAATTGGGCTAGAGTATTCTTAGATAAAAAAACATGGAGGATGGGGAGTGTTAAATCTTCATTACATGAACATTTCTTTATTGTTGAAGTGGTGGTGGAAATTCCATGACATTTCTTATCGAGGATTATGGAAAACAGTTATACAGTACAAGTATGGTCAAGACAACAACCAACTGAATTGGTCTCCCTTTTGGAAAGAAATTATGAAATTAGAAAATATAGGTTAAATTAGTGTCACATTTGAACCTAGTAATCACACTTTTCTATCTTTTTGGCATACCATATGGGTTGGTAATTGTAGCTTAGTTTCCCTTTTTCCGCAATTGTATAAAATTTGTTATACTCCTAATCTAACTATCACAGCTGTTATCAATTCTCAAGGGAGTGCCTTGAAGTTTACTAGAACTTTAAGTGGTATTTTACTTAATGAATGGCAACAATTGTTAGCATTAATTAGTTCTTGTAGTTTTACTCATACCGTAGATAAAATAGCTTGGAGATGGAAAACATCCGGAAAATTTTCCGTCCAATCTTTATATCATATGCTTAACTTTAGTGGTATAAGTATGAATAGATATGCTATCTTGTGGGAACTACCCCTCCCTTCTAAAATTAGAATTTTTATGTGGCTAGTTATGCATAATAGGATATTAACCAAAACCAATTTATATAAAAAAAGATGGAGAGGTGACCTCACCTATCAATTCTGCCATAAAAGAGAAACTATCACCCACTTATTTTTGAAATGTACAGTTGCTCGACAAATTTGGTTTTGGTTTGGTAGAAGTCAGCAGCACTTTACTGGTTGGCATTTAATTTCTGATATATTTCAATTTGCAGGGACCTTAAGCAAAAATCACCATATTGCTTTCTTAGTCATTTTTAGTGCAATATGTTGGACTTTATGGAAACATAGGAATGCCCTTATATTTCAAGATATCTCGATTAAGTCAATTTATTATTTCACTTTTTCAATATTGGTCAGGATCTTTGTCTAAGAAAGTCAAACAAGTGCCGATGACCATTGTACCTGCAAGATGGCAGTGGACTGTAAGCTGATGAGATAGGAATGCTAGCACTAGATGGAGCTGCTGGGACTCCAGCGAATTAAAAGATGAAGACAGCTTTGAAATTTTGTTTCAATCCATTGTATGGATCAGTTCTCTTTAGCCCATGTGTTGGAGGCTTAGTTTTAGTTGCATTTTCATTATCAATATTTTGATGGATTGTTAAGAAAGGAGCATATATTTTTTACTCTAATTTGGTGTTTGCATGGACAATTAAACTAGGGCTATCTCCGTATTAGGCTTTATTGTAAATTAACTCCTCAGTTTCCTATATGAAACGGGCTATGTTGCCTTTTATCAATACACACACACACACACACCTGTCTAGTGTGTTTCGACACAATAGGTATTAGATTTATGTCAAAATACATGTTGAATAAAAATCAAATCATATTTAATAATTGTTGTATTGAAGCACACTAATAGATATACATCGCAAAGCACACTCATTAGTAAGATCTTAATTAATTACCTACGAACTTTCCCTAAAAAAAAATTAATTAATTATACAAGACATAATTCTTCTACCTAAAAAAACTGAACTATGCTTTGAACATGATATTGCACAAGATAAAACAAACACTTGCTAACCTATAAAATTTTGTTATTATTAGCAATTGTATGATCCATCCTATCATTGACTAATCCTTACAATTTAGTGAAAAAAATGATATTTCTTAATAACAAGATACTATTTGTTTCAGAAGAAAACTAAATTATCAGATTACCTAAATTTGAATAATCTTGTCATATAACTTGTTTCAAACCTATCTATTTAACTTAGAAAATTAATCAGGATAACAATGGAATCCAAGAATTAATCTTGGAGTGGATGAAAGTAACATAGTGCTTACGGGCTCTGTAACAAAATAAATAAATAAATAACTTACAAAATATATTATCCTTTCTTATGCTTGTAGCTTTTGCATCACTTCCTATAATGCTTCAAATTCAAAATTTTGACCACATAAACTTGCTTAAAATATATCTATTTAATTTATAAAAGTAGGGATTGGATTGAACTTGAAGAGATTTGGAGATGGAAGGAAAGGATTATAGTTCTTTCCTGCTTATGGACATTTCAATAATATAAAAAAAAAAAAAAAAAAAAAGAGAATGGGAGGTGTTCAAATTTTAGGTTTGTGACAAGTTGACTTGTGAACTTTTAATTTTGACATTTATCATTGTCCCCCGATCTAATGCAATTTGTGGCAATTAAGTATGTACACACGAATATATGCAATATATATATATATATAGAGGGAGAGATGGGCTATGGTGCATTGCAATGCATGGAGAGGTTTGTGCATTAGACCATAAATCTAAAATTTAAAATCCAAATGGCCGATCCAAACCGTTCATCTTGTTCTTCATATTAATAAGTGCTTGGAGACCAAATTTTATATTTTTCTGAATTTTTTTTACTATTTAATAAGTATTTTACAAAATTGTTGATCCAACGGTGGCTTAACAAAACAGTAAAATCAGCAGCCACCGTTGGATCAATAATTTTGTAAAATACTTAATAAATAGTAAAAAAATTCAGAAAAATGTAAAATTTAGTCTCCAAGCACATATTAATATGGAGAACAAGATGAACGGTTTGGATCGGCCATTTGGATTTTGAATTTTAGATTTATGTTCCAATGCACAAACCCCTCTATGCATTGCAATGCACCATAACCCATCTCTCTCTCTCTCTCTCTCTCTCTCTCTATATATATATATATATATATATATGGGCCGAAATATGCACGGTCCAAATTTGAAATTTAAAAATTCAAAAAGTCGATCTAAACCGTTCATCTTATTCTCCATATTAATATGTGCTTGGAGACCAAATTTTACATTTTTCTAATTTTTTTACTATTTATTAAGTCACTTTGAAAATTGCTGATCCAACGGTGGCTTAACAAAACAGTAAAACCGTTGGATCAACAATTTTCAAAGTGGCTTAATAAATAGTAAAAAAATTCAGAAAAATGTAAAATTTGAGTCTCCAAGCACATATTAATATGGAGAACAAAATGAACGGTTCAGATCGACTTTTTAGATTTTGAAATTTCAAATTTTGACCGTGTGTATTTCGGCCCATATGCTACCGAAAGCACATTAGCCTATCTCTCTCTCTCTCTTTAGAGAGAGAGAGTGACTAATGTGCATTCGAATGTATATGGGCCGAAATACATACGGTCCAAATTCAACTTGTCAAAATCTAAACGGTTGATCCGAACCATTCATCTTGTTCTCCATAATAATATGTGCTTGGAGACCAAATTTTACATTTTTTTGAATTTTTTTTACTATTTATTAAATATTTTACAAAATTGTTGATCCAATGGTGGCTTAAAAAAAAAATTTGGTCCAAATTCGACTTGTCAAAATCCAAACAGTCGATCCGAACCGTTCATCTTGTTCTCCATGTTAATATGTGCTTGGAGACCAAATTTTACATTTTTTTGAATTTTGTTTACTATTTATTTAGTATTTTACAAAATTGTTGATCCAACGATGGCTACTGATTTTACTGTTTTGTTAAGCCATCGTTGGATCAACAATTTTGTAAAATACTTAATAAATAGTAAAAAATTCAGGAAAATATAAAATTTGGTCTCCAAGCACATATTAATATGGAGAACAAGATGAACGATTCAGATCGATCGTTTGAATTTTGAAAAGTCGAATTTGGACCGTATGTATTTCGGCCCATATTCATTCGAATGCACATTAGTCACTCTCTCTCTCTCTCTCTCTCTCTATATATATATATATATATATGAGTAAAGCTAATATACACTTAAGTGTACCAATGAACTCATACACTTAATTCTAGGACCGTATGATTAGCTTTGAGATTCGTGTAGATTCTTTAAAAGTCGTGTAGCTTTTTTAAAAGTCGTGATACACGAATCTCAAAGCTAATCATACGGTCCTAGAGTTAAGTGTATGGGTTCATTGGTACACTTAAGTGTATATTAGCTTTACTCTATATATATATATGAGGGATCAAGTTACAACAAGTTACACAATCATTTTCTACATTTTCAAATACTAAATCGTTGATCCAAACCGTCAGATGTGATCTCCACAATAAAATGTACTTCCATATCAAATTTTACATTTTTTTAGAATTTTTGTACTATTTGTTAAGATGGGTACAAAAACTAGTCATATTCAGACCATTGAATTTTGTACCCGTCTTAATAAATAGTAAAAAAACTCTAAAAAATGTAAAATTTGATATGGAAGCACATTTTATTGTGGAGATTACATCTAACGGTTTGGATCGACGATTTGGATTTTGAAAATGTAAAAACTAATTGTGATAACTTATTGTAACTTGATCTCTCCTCATATATATCCTCCCTACTAAATAGCACGTTGAAAAATTTGGATCCCAAGCACCTATTCACCCAGACAAGATCTGAGCCCTCCATTGAATAAATCTCAGCCTCTCATCATAAATGTATTTCAATCTAAGCCTTTAATCAAAAATTTTGATTTTACGTATCTGTTTCATGTTGTTAAAAGTAAAGAAGTCTAAATTTAGTTACCCATATACTCGCCACATCAAAGACCACGCACTCAAATTTGTATCGTTTGATCACAAACGACGAGCTTTTCCTGACGCGTTTTTTCTGACGTGTGATGCCTTTTTCTTCTTTCTCTTTTAGTAACCCATGGCTAAAGACTCTGATCTTTTGTGGCAATTTCAGTGTGGAAATTTGATAGCAGTACTTTGGTATCTTAATTTGAAATATCGATATATAATGTTACAATTGACCAAATATATGCGGCATTAAATTTATATAGTAGTAAATAGATAGAATGTGTAACAATTGGCTTCTTTTAACTCACCGGACATGGCTTAATAAGAACATTTTAAAACAAATACAAAATATAATTTGTTTTGTGGAATGCTTAAATCTATGACTTGAACCGATTTCTGCTCTATAATTAATTACTGGGTTGCTGATTTGAAATGATAAAGTTTGATAAAGGCTCTTGAATTTCTACTCTTACAGGAAGAAATTAACAATGCGAGTGCTGCTTCTACACTAACAACAAATCATGGAATTATGAGGGGCTTACATATCCGCCGCTATCTAAGGATTGGGACAACTTTTAAATGAATTTTAGAGGATCTTTTATATTTATGTAGTTGCACGGAACGTGATTGATGTTATGTACTATAGTAATAAATTAATTAATTAAATTTGTTTTACTGAGGTCTTTTCCAGTTATGACAAAATAGAATATCGTTTGCATTATTTTGATATCATCATTGTTTGCATTATTTTAATATCATCATTATATAGTTCAGATTAATTAATTAGCTATTTTCATCATCTTCCATAACATCAAACCTAGATGCAAATATAAATAAATAAATTTTAAGATTTAACTTATCACTGCAATTCATAAAATTAAAGACATATTAAGCCATTCTTCATACAATTTAGAAATTCAAAAATTATTTTTGATGACATTGTAAGTTTATAATCTAAAAATTAGTGAATAAATATTTTGTTTCCCCATTGCACAGGACAGACGCTTAACTAGTATATATATGTGTGTACACGAATGAGATTGGTCGCATTTTGTCTACTTTATCAATCTAATATGTAATAGCTTGATTATGATACTTACAAACCCATAATCAACCATCACCAACTTAAAAATCCATTGAATTTATATCTTTTGTTTGACAGTCGGATCTCGTTATATTGGCGAGTTCTATTGACAAATGATAAGCGTAAATTATATACACATTTTGATCTGATTTTTAGTATAGAATAACTCTAATTATCATGTATTTTGAGTATAAAGTGAATAGATTACACCTAGAATCAAGTTACTGCAGTTGTTTAGCTTTAAATCGCAGGAAAAGACGAAAATGGAAGAAATTGGGTCTCAGTGCGGACGCACTCAAGACGAAAATCACAGGAACAAGAAGTTTTTCCCGAGCCTACTGCGGACGCACTGGCCATCCAGTGCGGATGAGCTCAGCCGCACTGAGAACTTAGCTGATATCAGGAATTGTACACTCACAGCTAGTGCAGATGAGACCACCCGCACTCATCCTCAGTGCAGACGCACTGAGAAGATCTTCAGAGTTAAATAAGGAAACTAAACAGCTAGTGCTGATGAGACCACCCACACTCATCACCAGTGCAGACGCACTGGATCCGCAGAAAGCCAGATTTACACGTTTTCAACACGGTTTCTATTTTTGGCACTTCATGGACGTGTTTTACAGCTAAATATGGACCAGACAACCTGAAAAATAATCCGAATATTGTTAGTTTGTAATAATCTAGAAGTCAATAATACGATAATTTATCATAAAGCTTTGTTCATGAATTGGATGATTAATATCATTTTGTTGCCTTGAGTATTATTGCATTTATGGATCATTTCGAGTTCATGACTGAAATTGTGAAACTCCATAATATAGATGATATATACTCTTAAAAGGTCACTAACCAAGGTAATTAGCAGGAACACTAATTACCGCGAAAAGGTTAGTATGTGGATTAAAAGATGGTTAAGTTTTACAAACCACCTGACACGAGATGTCATTTTAATCACATAGATACATGTTCTAGGAACATTGAATTTGACAGACCCCGAATGAGACATTAAATAGAATTGTGTTCGTGTCATTAATGTTTCTCATTCAGTGTCACGTTCTAAAGTATGAGGTATTTATTGTTCCCACTAAGAAATATGTATGTGTGATTGCTATCTACCGCTGTCCGTAAAAAGCAGTCATAACGGTAGCATTCCCATATGTATAGCTTAGCTGAGGAAGTGATAGTCTACCAAAAGTACTATTTGTCCCTCGTATCTCTATACGAGCTATAGCATCACTGGGCCCCTTGATAGAGTTAGATTATCTGCTAGCGGTATAATTACAAGAGTAATTATATTTGATAATCTGCTCAAGATCAAGAAAAAATTCAGTTAGCAAGGATGACACACATCTACCTTGAAACTGATCTGATAGCTATGAGACAGAAGAACAGACACAACTAAATTGTTTACTGGATCGTGATATTGTACAGTACAGCATCATCTGTGTAATTGGATGGTCATGATGTGTTGCCAGACGCCACCCATGATTATAGAAGTTAAAACAGTTTTAACTCTATTTACCAACATAACACAGATCCTATTGGGTCACACCATATAGGAGCTAATTGGAGAATCTTATTTTGATTGATTATAAATTGGTTATGATCAATGATAAGATGGTTATAATTAATTATACGTGTTATAATTAAATTATAAATGTTATGTAAAAATAACAAGCAAAAAACATTGGTTAATTTATAAACGTGTGTGACACGTTGTATAAAGGTTAACCGGTTAATTTATAAATGTGCAGGACACATTGTATAAATTACCGAAACAACCACAAGAAAAATATATATAATTATTCAGAATAATTATACGAATATTATTTGTGTTCGGGCCGAGGGCATTCGGATCTTTTCAGATTCGTCCTTATTCGCATGACATGTCATCGATCCTATCCAGATGACACGTCATCGATACCGAAACAAATAACCACAAGAAAAATATATATATAATTGTTCAGAATAATTATACGAATATTATTTGTGTTCGGGCCGAGGGCATTCGGGTCTTTTCAGATTCGACCTTATCCGCATGACGTGTCATTGATCCTATCCAGATGACATGTCATCAATCCTATCCACAAGGGCAAAATGGTCATTTCACACCTATGCCACCTTGCATGTGTAGAAACATGGAGAAGAGTGTGGAAGGGTGTGGAAGGGGTATTTTGGTCATTTCACATATAAAAGGATGAGGTGTCAATGGCATACCTTGTAAATAGGCATATGTTGAGGGGTATTTCGGTCTTTTGCGAACCTCCTCAAAAGCCTATAAATAGAGGGGTGCATGTAGAGAGAAAAATCACTAATTCACTTGTATCGTTTCTGTTGGGGTTTTGACGGTTCAAACCCATTGATTTAGCTTAACAGCGGAAGTGTGTAAAACAAAATTTTTACAGTTAAGTTAAGCTAAAAATTAAACGAGGTATGTCAGGAAACCTTCCAAGGCGGTCCACCTTCAGTATTCCTTTGGCATCAAAACCTCATTTAATTTATTTACAGATCTACTCCATAATTGATTTTCTAAAGCATTAAATCTATTTACAAATTAAATAGATTAATATAACAATTTATACCTTAATTCCAAATCTCAGTTGGAATGCAGAATAAGTGAGAAGAGCTACACCAAGGAAGGAATCGACTCGTAGTATCACACGTGTGATACCTCTATCGGTTATCCACCAGGACTAACCGGAGAGCGGTTTATTTCTTCTGCCAGAAATACCGTAAACCGCGGAATTCTGCTGAAACACTATTCACCGAGAAAAAGGACGAAATAAATATATTTGTGTCCCGAGGTTACTTGGTATCGCTTTAAAAGCTAAACCGCGGGATTTCGCAAAATATATTATTTTCCTAATCTCAAAATAACCGAAATCAAGGAAGAGAGAAAAACCGATTAACAAAGTAATCAGATTAACACGTGAATTAGTGAGTCTTTCTCTCTACCCCTACCCCTCTATTTATAGACTTTTGAGGAGGTTTGCAAAAGACCAAAATACCCCTCAAAACAAATCTATTTACCAAAAGCCCTTGACACCTCATCCTTTTATCATGTGAAATGACCAAAATACCCTTGCCACCTCACATGACACATGTCAACACATGGGAAGTCGGCACCAAGGGTAAAAGACCATTTTGCCCTTGGCCCATTAAGGCATGAATAGTGTTGGGCTTTGATTTTGGGCTTTGACTTTG
>JARJHM010001100.1:0-72128 GCA_033356055.1 Carex pumila | reverse complement strand
TTTTCTGGGGAGTTGTGGTACCCCTGGTTGTCATAACCGGGGCTGTGGTACCTCTGGCTGTCATAAAGGGAGTGCTGGTGATATCCCTGGTTGTCATAAGGGGAGCGCTGGTGGTACCCTTGGTTGTCATAAGGGGAGTGCTGATGGTACCCCTGGTTGTCACAAGGGGAGTGCTGGTGGTACTCCTGGTTGTCATAACCTGAAGGTCCAGCCCCAGCCGAACTTGAAGGTCCAGCCCTCGTTCGGGGAACCCTCTTCGAATATATGTCCATTACCGGGACCCCACAAGCTACAAATTGAGTATACACAACTCTTCACAAATTGGCATCTGTTATTGGAAATTAACAAAGTAAGGTCTACCCCCCCTCCCCACGTGAGTTGTCAATCCGTGTAGCCAATTCTATTTCATACCTGTTGGGGTTTACAGATGTCTTTTCGTATATTAGTTGCTTCAGTTCCTCAAATGTGGTATTTTCATTAATCTCGAAGCCAAATGCGACTTCTTTCATGTAATGCACGCCATCTTCATCCCTTTTTAGCTTACCGCCGACATACAGTGCAACTAACATCTCTTCTTTAACAACTACATTTAAAATAAAAATTACAAGTATTACATGACATAATAATGGGTACAGTAATAAATGACTAATTGAAAAATAATTAAGAAAAAGTTAAAAAAATTACAATTTTTCTACAGTAGGTTTACAGCAATTGCTATAGTAAATGTACGGTACATTACAGTGCGTGCAACAGTAAATTTCTACAGTAAATGTACAGTACGCAATAGTGCTACATTTCTACAGTAAATGTACGGTATGCTACAGTGCGTGCAACAGTAAATTTGCAACAGTAATGACTAATTATTATAATTAAAAAGTAATGACTAATTATTATAATTAAAAAAATACCTATTCACTCAGCTTCTCGCCTCAAGAGAAGTTCTCAAATCGGGAAGTGACAGAGGCAGAAAACGAATGGGTTTAAATCATACTACATATGGGACGCCCTTGGGTGTGGCGCCTCACTTGGCTTATGGGGCGCCCCAGGGTGTGGCGCCTCACTTGTGCTATGGGTCGCCCCAGGGGCTGGCGCCCCATGTGGAATTTTGGGCCGCCCCAGGTCCAGGCGGTCAGGACAGATTTGATAAAAAATTGGGGGCAGGGACATTTGTAAAATTTTTTTTTTTTTAGGGATATTAATAAAAATGGCCGAAGTTTACGTGTTTTAATTATTCCTATTCAAGTTACGAAATTCATTATTTAATTACTAATCTATTTTTATCGCTAATTCGTCATTTTGTAAATAAGTAACAAATAAATATTTACGTTGCTAATTAATTGTTCTTATTAATTAACAACTTAAATAGTTTAAGTTTTAATGTTTTAAATTAAAAGCTTGTATCGAAACTTTTTATTTAAATATATGTGTTGGGTGTTTTAATTTAATTTATTTGAGATCATATATTATCCAATCGGTTTATTTTAGTAATTACACAAATAATGTTATGAGCTAATCATCGAGGCATCATATCTTAGACTTCTCTAATTATTTCCCGAGCTATTTAGGTTTATGTAAATTTAAATCCTAAATTTTGAAAAGCCCACTTCCTTATTCCTTTTAACCAAATCATTTGTTATTTTCGGATTGGGCTTAAGCCCATAAATGAAAGGGACTCAACATTTCATTTCTCAATACATGGGCCAGCCCAAAGCCTCTCATCTAATTAATTATCAAACAGGCCTAAGCCCTCTTAAAATCCAACCGAACCCAACAAACGCAGTTTATTCAAAACATAGGACAAAAAAAAAAAAAAAAAACTTTTTGCCCGGTTCTTCAAGTCAAAAATAAATAAAAAATGGAACAGAATAAAAGTCCAGTTCTATAAAAGTGTTAATTAGTCAAAGCAATGGCAGTCAACGCTTAAATTTGAATAAAACTGAATTTACGAACATTCAGCTTTTTTGGCATTACAGTGTTTCAAATGCATGCAATTTGAATTGTCTCTTGAATATTTGGAAAGAAAGAAATGGAACCAAATCATAACTAGCCTTCCATTTTTTAAAGCTAGTTTCGTTAGTCAAACTTGACTTGATTTTTAGTTGCTAAATGTAATTTTGGACTTTTACTTTTTGATTGAAATATAACTGGGCTTAATTAATTTACAATTGACTTCAACATAAACAAATCCGTGTGGACTTGGTCACAAAATCCAAAATAAAAAGGTCTACCTTTGATTTTGAAAAGCTTTCTTCTCTTCTGATAATCGCACCAAAAGTTTTTTAAAGAAATTGTTTTTTCATTAAAAAGACAAAAATAATTTTGCCAGCTCAACCACGTTGTGTATATACCGCCTATTTTTATTATATTCTTATTTTAGCAAGAAATGAGGATTAAAAATTAATTTTTGCTTGTACCGCCAAACCCCAATTTAAAATTTTTTTTTTATCGAACTTCTATTATTTTTATAGTTTATGTCTACATCAGTTAATTCAAAACATAAATCTTCAGATCAACAAGCAAATGATTATCTATTTTTTTATACAATACGTACAAAAACGACTATCATTTTGGGTTCTTTTTTTTTGAAGTAGAAATGTAGGAGTCATGTTCCTAGATTCCATTGATAAAAGACACAAGTTGTGTCAAGTGTATGCACAGAATACAAAATAAACATAAGGAAAAATTAAATGGAAAGAAATTGAAAGAAAGAAAAGAAAATAAGAAGACTTAATAAGAAATTGAACAAAGCAGAATATCTCCTTGCTGGGTCGGACTCATCCTATTCCACTGTTGAACCATGAATTATACTCGGTCAGTATTTCATTTGCAATGATTACTGCACTCTTTTCTTGTTCTGCAAATATACGTTTGCACCGTTCCCTCCATATGACAAAATTTATTGTAACCTGCATTTTTCAACTTAATTGATCTCGTGATTGCATTATTACCTCCCTGTAGCAACCTTGTTGAAAGAACATGCTCCTCCCGAGTACTGGTAATTGCTGTTGGACATGGTCCCTTACCAGAACCGTGAATTTGCAATCAGTAAAAATGTGCTTCACCGATTCGGATTGCTCTTTGCACAGTATGCATCTATTGACTATTTCCCATCCTCTCATAGCCAAATTATCCACCGTAAGAATTTTATTTTGTAGCATCAACCAAGTGAAAATAAGAGCTCTTGTTGGTGCTTTGATGTCCCAGATTTGCCCTATGTCAGTTTTTATTGTAGGTCTTTCTTCCATTGCTTTATAGAAGGATCTAACTGTAAATTTTCCATCTTTTGACCACTTCCAACTTACCTGGTCTAGTGCATTTGTTGCTGGTATTTGGTGCTGCTCCAAGTCTTTATAACATAATCATTTTGGGTTCTTAATTAAAAAATATTTTCCCTAGAATAAAGTATAACATAAAAATGTAAAATAAATTATATTATATTATGCATTCCTTATATAAGTATTTTCTGTTACCAAATAAAACGCACACGCATTTGCCTCTCAATTAAAAAAACATATATTAACAAATAATTATGTTATAAATATTCAATCATATATAGTATTGATTTAAACGGATCCATATATTTGTGCTAGGTACCTGACTCAACAAAATTGAAACGGACGTCCCAGATTTAATATCAGCCCGTGCCTGTTCAGGATGACAGAGGAGCAGTATTATTTGTGCTTTGAGATTCGTGCCAATTTAAAAGTTCCAATATTGGACCCTCCAATTTAATTGTGCTCAGTTAGGTAACCTGAGGGAATGTGAATTCTATTTAAACAGCGGTCACTTGAGCAGAAAAATTGGTATGCACTATATATATATATGCTACTAGTAAAAGATGCACATTTTTTTTTTTCTCGATAGCAGTCTATCATTAGTGGCATGCAAAAGTTTAAATAGCATTTATCGTGTTATAGCGGAATGGCTAAAAAAAGAACATTATGTCTATATAGTGTCTATATAGTGCCGATAGCGCTATAGTTTTTATAATCCAAAAACGCTATAGTGCTATTTAGAACTTTAGTGCCATGATAGATAATTGTAGCGTGTATTAAAGAGGTAGAATCAGTAGAGAGAAAAGAGCTAGAGATGGGAAGAGAGCAGGATTAAAGAGAACTCGCAGGAGAGGGAGAGAGACTGTTTAATTGGTTCTTTTTGCCAGAGTGTTAATTTGTAAGTGATGATGAAAGCTTGCAAATTTGGATTGAACTCCGCAGCGGTGAAATTAGAAATAAAATTGCGGAGACGTGCTAGGTTAGCATTTGCAATTGTCTTTGCAAGGCGTTGGAAATTCTCTTATAGAGAAATGGTGCATGCACTTTCGTCATTTATATACGAGTGAGAGAGCAACGGAAGTGATCAGATGTTAAAATGAAAATAAATGTCGATCATTGAGAGCTTTGGTGCAAAGATATTGACATGCAATTAAAAGAATGAACAAATTTATTGTTTCTTCAGTTACAAAGAATGAGCAAATTTACAAGAGAAAAAAGTTAAAAATATTCTATACAAACTAATTATATGTAGTCTCAGGCTTTAATTAGAAGGTTGACATCGATTTCGTGTACAAATTAACGTCTCTCTTCTACATATTATAGTCTCTGACACCAATTAAAATCTAAATCAAGGGTTGCTCGGGTTGCTACCGACATTCGAGGGCACTGAGCCAGGCCCACCTTTCGGTAAAGAGCTCAGAAGACTACTACTCGGCCAGCTTCCCTCGAGTAATCTTGCAGCATCGAGATATTGTATATTGAATAACACCAGTACTAGCAATAACAACAGCTTGACAAGAGGTCTTTGATTAGTACTGAACCTTGCCATCACAAACAAACGAACAGTAGAAATATATATATACTTTCTTTTGAAGTGGAACAAATAGTATATAATTAGTGTAGGTTGTGAGTTATTGAGATGTATAGAGATGAACCAATGAAGGATGCATGGAGAGGTAGAGATGTATATATAGGTGGGGGTGCATGGATTGGTCAAGCATTTTGATTTTTGAATTTTAGTTTTAGGTAGCTTTACGAGACTTTGATTGGGTCAGATCATGAGTTCATAACCTGCGAACTAAGAAATAACTAACGACTTAATTCCTTGTTTAGGATTCTCTCCTGGAAGGCATAAATGGGCATGTCCAGTTTCCACAATTACATTGTCCGCTCAGTGCAAACATACCAAGAACGGGGGACCAGTTTTGTATGAAATGGAGAGGTATACATGGTACAACGTGTGAATTTTCCCATTTAACTACAAATGATGATTAACAATGGTAGGACTATGATCAATGTTATAACAAATTAGTTCAGTACTGCATATATATTATATCATGAAACTAAACCATAGTCCATAATGATCTATAATATTTAAATAAATATTCATTATATTCTTAATTTCTTTTTCCCTTTGATATATCAATGTTTTTGAAATAAAATTTTGATGCTACCTTTTTGCAATAAGAAAAGATGGTCAAGTTGTCAGATTTTGGAGTTGCAATTCAACAGTATTGCAGCCAGATGGGTCATTGATTCATTTATTGAATTAGTCAGTCTGTTAGAATTTAGCAACTCCACTAGTAAAGACTAATTAATTTTAATAAAAAAAATATATATTTCTTCTAGTCAATTCTTAATAGATATTCAAGATTTGTTTTTTTAGTATGTTTGATAACACACAAGGATCATTAACTAAAATACAATTATTTTATGGAGATGACAACATCATTGATTTTTGGATGATAAACATATTGTTATTTTTGTAATTTGATTTGTCTCAGTTTTAATGTCATTTCATATTTCATTGAATTTCATAATATACAAACTGTTATAAATTTCAAGTTATTTGATGAATGGCAAAATTACATTAAAGTTTCATCAGTTTACAAACTTCCAAAACTAAAAATTTCTTTTCTTGGTTGTCAAAATCTCAGTTTCCTTATATTTGTCAGAATTAACCAAACCTGACAAAGATCAAAGAAAATATTAAGGTACTGTATCAGAGGGACTAAAAAAAATTTAATGTTTGATATATGTCAGGTTAATTTGGTCAATGCTGACAAGTGACAAATATAAGCAAAGTCAGATTTTGTTTACATAGCTTACATTTCAGACCCTCTGATATACAATTTCAGTTCCTTTGATACAATACCTGACAAAGATTATATTAGTCATAATTTTTTCAGTCCCTCAGACACAGTACAGAATTAATTATGACAAATATAAGTTATGATAAAACATAGCTTACATTCCAGTTTCTCTGATACAGATGAAAACATTAATGTAAGCTATATTTAATCATTACAGCCACTAATAACTATATATACACATTAATTGTTGATGTTATAACAGAAAGGTACTGTATCAAGTTATGACATGTTGACTGATATTAATTGATAGTTCAATTATACAATAGCTTTGTAATAAAACTTAATTTCATTTTTCTTTCAATACATTTAATTGCCAAAAAAATAACATTTTTTTTTGGTCACATCAAAAGTAATTGAGTTTATTATTAGCCACTAGATGAAACAAATAAAAGACTAAAAAGAGATTAACAGATGAATTAAATTTATTACACCAATTTTCTTATGGAGAGATCTACAACAAAATTTACATGCATTTAAAATGTGATTCCATTTTTCTTTGGTATAAACCGTGTAAATCATTTTGCATGTTAATTGTGGGTCAATTTTTTAAAAAAGTCTTAATACTGTATGCATGGATTATGTTTTACTTGCGATGTTGCATAGAATAATATAATATAGTGACTTGGTCTTTACGCTAGACTAATAAGATGAGAGTATCAGATATGTTACACTTTGTTTACACTTTGTAGTATTTTTATATTTATTTGAAAGGCTTGCACAGTTGCACTGTGTAGTATTATTACCTGATTTAGACTGTACGGATCAGTACCTTCCTTAATTTATTCAAAATTTACAGAGAGAAATAATTTTTTTATGGATACTTTTCCTTTTCCTTTTCCTTTTCCTTTTCTGTAAATAATTTAATATTTTCAGATTTGAGGATTATGACCGTCAACTCATGTTAACATTAAAATAAAATGGCTGCCCAGTTTCTTTTTCAGAGCAACAGATTGATTAACATTCTTAATTAAGTAATTATATATAATAAAAAGAACCATGCAATAATATAATGGGAAGGTTAATCTTGTTCTAGGCTGTCAATATATGATGCGTATATACCCCGGACATTTCTAAACTTTTCATATTTCATTTATACAAAATTTAGTTTGAATAAACTAATTAAATTATATTTCATATGATTTGTTGAGAAATAAGTTCAGTTTAATTTGACTCGAGATCTTTTTCTATCATATATATGTCCACACAAATACATTCAATTAAAATAATGAACAAATTTATTGTTTCTTCAGTTACAAAGAATGAACAAATTTACAAGAGAAAAAGGCTAAAAATATTCTATAAAAACTAATTAATGTATATTCTCATACTTAGAAGGGTGACATTGATTTCCTGTATAATTAACGCCTTTCTTCTATATCCAAAGTCTCTGATACCAATTAAAATTATGTCTAAATTGATCAACACGAACCGCCCTGGTTGCTCGGGTTGCTACCACAATTCGGGGGCTTTGACCCGGGCCCACCTTTCGGCAAAGAGCTTAGAAGACTACTACTTGGCCAGCTTCCCTCGAGTAATCTTGCGGCATCGAGGTATTGCAAATTGAACAACACCAGTACCAGCAACAACAACAGCTTGACAAGAGGTCTTTGATTAGTACTGAACCTTGCCATCACAAACAAACGAATCGTAGAAATATATACTTAATTTCTTTTGAAGTGGAAGAAATAGTATATAATTAGTGTAGGTTGTGAGTTATATATTGAGATGTACAGAGATGAACCAATGAAGGATGCATGGAAAGGTAGAGATGTATATATAGGTGAGGGTGGGGGTGCCTGGTGCAAGTCTACTTCCATGGATTGGTCAAGATTTTTGAATTATTTTTTAGGTAGCTTTACGAGACTTTGATTGGGTCAGATTATGAGTTCATAACCTGCGTACTAAGAAATAACTAACCAGTTAATTCCTTCTTTTGGATTCTCTCCTGTTACACAGAAATGGGCATGTCCAGTTTCCACGATTACATTGTCCGCTCAGTCCAAACCTCATACAACGGGGGACCAGTTGTGTTTGAAATGGAGACTCATGATACAACGTGTGATTTGTTCCTGTCTAAAAGGTTTTCTTTATCCGACAATACAGAAAGAATTTCATGTTCTCTTAGTAGTATTAAAGTATATCGTATACGTGTCTATTTTAATTAAGACATAACTGTTAACGGCTGCATGCAATGTTGTTTTGACCAAACCAAAATATATATGTTGTCACAGCTATTAACAACTGTTTTGATCTTTCATACTCGTTTTTTGAATTTCATGCATAAAGTTCATCATTTTTCATGCATAAAATATATAATACGAGAGTGACTAATATACTTTCGGTACCATATGGGTCAAAGTGCTACCAGTCCAAATTTGAAATTTCAAAATCTAAAAAGTCGATCTAAACTGTTTATCTTGTTCTCCATATTAATATGTGCTTGGAGACCAAGTTTTACATTTTTCTAAATTTTTTTACTATTTATTAAGCTACTTTGAAAATTGCTAATCCAACAGTGACTTAACAAAATAATAAAATCACAAATCACCATTGGATTAGCTATTTTCAAAGTGACTTAATATATAGTAAAAAATTCAGAAAAATATAAAATTTGGTCTCCAAGCACATATGAATTTAATATGGACAACAATATGAACGGTTCAGACTTTTTGGATTTTGAAATTTCAAATTTGAACCCGTAGCACTTTGGCTCATATGCTACGAAAGCATTTTAGTCACTCTGAATATAATACATTCACTTAATTATTGAATTTCAAAACTAAACATTACTTTTATTAATTGGTTGTCAAATTCTCACTTTGCTTATATTTGTCAGAGTTGAAAAAAAAAAACCGTCACAATGATCAAAGAAAACAAAAAGGTACAACACTAATACCAGGAGCACCATCATGCATGGAAGTTAAATGATTCTACAAGTAGTAGTAAGACTAATTAAGGTTCTCGAGTTAACTTTTCTCCTTTTTTTTGTGTATAAGTTGAGGTGCAAAAGAGAGACATGCATATGGAGCGAGGTCAATAAATTAAACTGGTTCAGTTGGTATAAACCGTGTAAATCATTTTGCATGTTGTACGTGGATCAAATTTTTTGAAAGTCTTTGTAGTATGGTATTATGTTTTACTTGCGATGTTGCATAGAATATAATATAATGACTTGGTCTTTACACCAGACTAAGATGAACGTATCAGATATGACATGCTTGTAATTTATTTTGCACTTTGTAGTACATATTATTATCTTATTTAGACTGTATGGATCAGTGCTATCCTTAAATTATTCAAAATTTACAGAGACATGCATTTTTTATGGATATATACTTTTCCTTTTTCGTAGATAAATGAGCAAATTTATGTTTAATCTTTTCAAATTTGAGGATTAATTATGACCGTCAACTCATGTTAACATAAAAAATGGCTGCCCAGTTGCTATAAGTTTTTTTTAGAGCAATAGATTGATTAGCATTTTTAATTAAGTAATTATAATAAAAAGAACCATGCAATAAGATAATGGCCGGGAAGGTTAATCTTGTTCTAGGCTGTCAATATATATATGATGCGTATATAACGTTTCTAAACTTTTGAAATTTCATTTATACAAAATTTAGTTTGAATAAACTAATTAAATTATAACTCCGCCTGTGTAATTTTTACACAGTCTTTCCTAAGCCAGAAAAAGAAGAAAGGTTTGTATAGGCTTGGCAAGCTAGCAGTAAAAAAAACATTCTCTTTATGGAAATGAAACCCTCATGAATTTGGCAAGAATAGTACTAGAATTTATTGTTGTGAATGAACAAATTTATTGTTTCTGCAGTATCAAAGAATGAACTCAATTTACAAGGAAAAAAAGTAAAAAAAGTAAAAAAGTAAAAAAAAAAAAAAAATCTATACAAACTAATGCATATTCTCATGCTTAGAATGCTGACATATATTTACTGTACAATTAACGCCTCTCTTCTATATCAAAAGTCTCTGATACCAATTAAAATGCTGTCTAAATTGATCAACACGAACCACCAGTGTTGCTCGGGTTGCTACCGCAATTTGATTGCGATGACCCGGGCCCACCTTTCGGCAAAGACCTTAGAAGACTACTACTTGGCCAGCTTCCCTCGAGTAATCTTGCGGCATCGAGATATTGTATATTGAATAACACCAGTACTAGCAATAACAACAGCTTGACAAGAGGTCTTTGATTAGTACTGAACCTTGCCATCACAAACAAATCGTACAAAAACTTAGTAGAACAAATAGTATTAGTTTAATTGTGAGTTATTGAGATAAATTATATATAGAGAGATGAAGGATGCATGGAGAGGTAGAGATGTGTGTGTGTGTATAGGTGGGGGTGGGGGTGGGGGTGCAAGTCTACTTCCATAAATTGGTCAAGAAGTTTGAACTTTTCAGACCTGATTTGGTCAGATCATAAGAACTACGAGTAACGACTTTCATGTTTTGGGTTCTCTCCAGTAAGTTGTAAATGGATATATCCAGTTTCCACGATTATATTGTCCGGTAAGTTGTCCGCTCTGTCCAAACTTCAAACTAAAAAGACCCAATGTGGACCAGTTTTGTATGAAATGGAGAGGTATGGTAGCATTTAGGATTTAACAGGAAACACCAATTCCAGTCTGAGATCTCTTTATCCGACAATTTAGCAAGAATTCCCTGTTGCTTGTCTTTTGTTATTAGTTTTATTCGGCTACTCACTATGCTTGAAAAAGGAACATATTAATTAAATTGCAAAAGTTTACAACGGGTGAATTTTTCCAATTAACTAAAAATGATGATTAACAATGCTCTAAGACCAGACTTGGAAAAAAAAATGTCATGTCGTAACTAAAATATCAAGGGATAGTCACGGCATGAAAATGATCACGCTTATCTAAATATGTTTTGATCAAACATGACTCACGTAACTATTTGATCATAATTTATGTTAGTTTATTTAAGATTCACTATTTAGTCAAGATCTAACTGTACTAGCTACACGTATCTCGTGTGATCACGTTCCGTGCTGTGATTAAACCTTTTGCGTGCCATGCTAAGTTTTTGAAAAATGGTCACAATAGACGAATAGTTATAGCACAGAATACATGAATCATTGCAAATAACTAATGCGCGTGCCATGTCGTAACCGTACCATTTCATGATGAAGCCAACTCCACCATGACATTTTTCCAGCTCTATCTAGGACTATGATCAATGTTTGTTATAACAATGTTTAGTAAATAAAAATATCCTTTATCTTTTTTTTTTTCTTTCCTTTTAGAAATATTGAAATGAGGAAGGTTCAAATGCTTTCATTTTTTGTGCTTCTATCACGTCTCTATTTTTAAAAATTTTAATATCTCAAAATTTAAATCATAAATATTAAAATAAAACCATTAGATGTGATCTATTTTATTTTCTCTAAGTGCTCATAAAAAATATAATATTTAGTTTTGCTTTTACATGAATCCATAAGTTGAAAAATCAATGTCTAAAAATTATCGACAATAGTATATTTTTTACAAGTTTTTGATGACAACCAAAACAAAGTTGAAATGTTGCAATTTTTTATAGAGGGTTATAGTGCCTCATGTCTTCATATCTCATCATACGTCATATTTTATATTTTTATTTTCAAAATCTAACTTGTCGATCCGAACCATTCAACATTATATATCTACTAAGATATATTTAGGGTTGAAAGTTTATAATTTTTTGAATTTTTTTACTATTTTTTTAAGATGGGTAGAAAATCACTGTTTTTTGAACGATTCAAAAATAGTGATTTTGTACTCATCTTAAAAAATAGTAAAAAAATTCCGAAAAATATAAAATTTCATCTCCATGCATATTTTAGTATAAATATTATGTTGAACATTCGGATCGACAATTTAGATTTTAAAAATGAAGATATAAAATATGAAGTATGATGAGGTATGAAAAAGATGAGGCATTAGAACCTTTCTCTTTTTTATATTTGCATAAATAAAATGATGTACGTAGATCATATTCAATGGTTTTATTTTGACTTTTAAGTTTTAAATTTTGAATTATTAAAGTTTTTAAAAATAGAGGCATGATGGAGATATAAAAAATGAAAACATTTGAACCTTCCTCTTTTAAAATATCAATATTTTTTTAATAATAATTTCAAGCTATTATTTTTTTCTCAGATTATAGAGTTGAAATTCAACAGTGCAGCCAGATGATATATCATTGTGTCATTTATTGAATTAGTCAGCATGTTAGAATTTAGCAACTCCACTAGTAAACACAAATTATTTTAATAAAAAAATATTGCAGGTTGTCTAGTCAATTCTTGAAATATATATTAATTATTTGTTTTATTTGAGTATGCATGCTTGAGAACAGACAGAGATTATTTTTTAAATACAATTATTTTATGGATACAATATCATGGATTTTTTTATGATATAAAGTCTAATTTTTTTTACGATGATAATTTAATTTAAATTCAATTTCTGAACAGTAATGAGTATATAGAATAAGAGGTTAATTTACTGTTTCTCCACTTTAAAGAGGAGAATTACATGAATAATTTTTAGAAAGTCAATATCAATAATTTTTTTTTAGTAGATATTGGAGATCAAACTATTCAACTATTTAACATCTCTGTTATTATAACAAATATTTTTTTTCATGCAAATATTGAACTCATAATCTCCAACAACAAAGAGAGATTACTTGACTTTACCACTAGACCAAGTCAATATCGATAGTTAATTTTATTGAGAATTCTAAATAGCTAGCTATAACTATGCAATAGCTGCGCTATAGCTTTTTTGGAGCTAAAAAACTATAACGTTATTAATCACTTTTTTTTTTATAATAATTTTAAATAACTAGCTATGGCACAGCCATAGTTTTTGAACTTTAAAAACTATAAACGCTATAATAGCTATTTAAAACCTTGATTTTATCAAACCGAATAGTCTACGGTTGAACAACAAGGTCGTGCTTTCTGAGCATGAAATCAGCTGAGAAAAATTTTGGTCGCTTGACAATTAGAGCGTGTTTTGTAGGACATACAAAACTAATTAGTTTGTGCTTCTTCAATTTTATCATGCCACATGATCATTAATTATTTTGGATTCACCATAAATATATATAAGTTTCATGAACTTTTCATTTCCTTAGAAATCCAAACATTTTTATGATGACGATGTACCCTTATATATAGTTCAGATGTACATTATTTGTCTATTTTAGTTGAAGACATTAATTGCTGTTAGCAGTTGTTGCACGATAGGGAGTCAAAATGCATTTTTGACATCCGTTTTGTGATATTTATAACTTATTTTCCGAACTCTTTAAAATACATACTTGACTACTGTTCAATGCAAATATATATATATAGAGAGAGAGTTGGACTATGGTGCATTGCAATGTATGGAGGGGTTTGTACATTGAACCATAAATTTAAAATTCAAAATTCAAATGGCCGATCCAAACCGTTTATCTTGTTCTCCGTATTAATATGTGCTTGGAGACCAAATTTTATATTTTTCTGAAATTTTTTACTATTTATTAAGTATTTTACAAAATTGTTGATCCAACGGTGGCTGCTGATTTTACTGTTTTGTTAAGCCACCATTGGATCAACAATTTTGTAAAATACTTAATAAATAGTAAAAAAATTCAGAAAAATGTAAAATTTGGTCTCCAAGCACATATTAATATGGAGAACAAGATGAACGGTTTGGATCGGCCATTTGGATTTTGAATTTTAGATTTATGATCCAATGCACAAACCTCTCCATGCATTGCAATGCACCATAGCCCAACTCTATATATATATATATATATATGAGTTAGGCTGGGGTGCTATGGATAGCATAGTGGCCTCCTGTGCTACGGCTTAATATTCAAGTTTTCAAAATCCAAATGGTCGATCCGAACCATTCATTGTTTAATCCATATTGAAATGTGCTTGGAGGCCAAATTTTACATTTTTTGGAATTTTTTTACTATTTATTAAGCATTTTTGAAACCGCTGTTTTTCAGTGGTGCAAAATTTTAATAAAAACAGCGATTTTGAAACCATCTTAATAAATAGCAAAAAAATTCCAAAAAATGTAAAATTTGGTCTCCAAGCACATTTCAATATGGATTAAATAATGAACAGTTCGGATCGACCGTTTGGATTTTGAAAACTTGAATATTGAGCCGTAGCACGGAAGGCCACTATGCTATCCATAGCACCCCAGCCTAACTCTATATATATATATATATATATGAGATGGACTACGGTGAGTTGCGAAGTAAAGCGACTATTTTAATTCACGCTCATATTTTGCGATTTTAAAGTTCAAAACGTCGATCCAAACCGTTCATTTTGTTCTCCATATTGAAATGTGTTTGGAGACCAAATTTTATATTTTTTGGAATTTGTTTACTATTTATTAAGCAATTTTGAAAGTCGCTAATCTGATGGTCCATAAAATTTTACTGTTTTTTACTGTTCACAGCAAAACAGTAATTTTCAAAAATGCTTAATAAATAGTAAAAAAATTCCAACAAAAATGTAAAATTTGGTCTCCAAGCACATTTCAATATGGATTAAACATCTAATGGTTCGGATTGGTCGTTTGGACTTTTAAAATAAAAATACAGTGTGAAGTAGAAATGTGTTTTACTTTGCAACTCACCGTAACCCATCTCTCTCTATCTATAGATAAATATATATATAGTAAGGCTTGGGTGCTATGGATAATATAGAGGGCTACGGTGCTACGGCTCAATATTTGAGTTTTCAAAATCCTAACGGTCGATCCGAACTGTTCATCTTGTTCTCCATATTAATATGTGTTTGGAGACCAAATTTTACATTTTTTGAAAAATTTTTACTATTTTTTTTTGTTAGGTAGAAAATCACTTGATCTAAAAAATTTTGCACCATTCAGATATTTGATTTTCTACCTATCTAAAAAAATAGTAAAAAATTTCCAAAAAATGTAAAATTTGGTCTCCAAACACATATTAATATGGAGAACAAGATGAACGGTTCGGATCGACCGTTAGGATTTTTAAAACTCAAATATTGAGCCGTAGCACCATAGCCCTCTATGCTATTCATAGCACCCAAGCCTTGCTCAATATATATATATATATATATGAGGAGGGTTCAAATGCACCCAAATGCACCCTATCTTTCAAATCTTTTTTCTCTGTTTTCAAAGTTCGAATAGTCAATCCGAACTCTTAGATGCGATCTATATATTAAAATGTACTTGGAGACCAAATTTTACATTTTTTATAATTTTTTTACTATTAATTAAGCCACTTTGAAAATTGCTGATTTTACATTTTCTGGACCATTGGATCAGCGATTTTTCAAAGTGGCTTAATAAATAGTAAAAAATTCCAAAAAATAGAAAATTAGGTCTCCAAGCACATCTTAATATATATATTAGATCTAACGGTTCGGATTGACTATTCGGACTTTGAAAATGAAGAAAAAAAATATGGTGCATTTGGGTGCATTTGAACCCTCCTCTATATATATATATTTTAACTTGACCACGACACATAATATTATTTTTTCAGTCCCTCTGACAATGATGCAGACAGCTATACATTAAGAATAATTATTTTAGTACTCTCCCTACAGTATCGACCTACTATACCCGCACTTAGAGGAATAATGTATCATGGTCTCCACTAATTATATTGTGTGCACTAATTATTATTCTAAAAAGATATTATATAGTTTTAATTAATCATTATTCTAAAATCCCAGCAACACTCTTTCTCTAAGTTATTGAAAGTTAATGATGTTGTATATGAACAAAAGTTTCTTGACTTTTAAATTTTTTTTGTACAAAATTTTATGAAAAATCTAAAAAATTAGTACATGAAAATTAGTCTTTAATCTAGTGACAAAAATTATATCATATGTGTGTGAGAAGTTGTAAGTTTGAAATCCGATTAAGAAATTCTTATGATATTAATTAATTAGGTGATCTTATCCCCAACTTTACTAAAAAAAAAATAGTAAATTAACTTAGTTACTAACAATTGAAATTTCAGTAGAAAAGAAAATATAATTTTCAAGTAAAAGAAAAATGTTACTTAATTTGCTTAAATAATATTTGACTGGATCGTAGACATGTAAAAAAACCGGACAGGATAAACTTCAATTAGGAATAGTAGTCAATTTTTGACTGGAAATTTCCATTCCCAGCTTGCAAGTTTCAAGTCTCACAACTCCTTTTGCCATGGAAAATAAAATATAATTAATGGAGGAAAATATAAAAATAAATAAATAATAAATGCAAAAGCATGTGTAGTTGTGTACCCATAAAATGGGACCAGGGGTTTATTGTCTTAGATAAGACCAACCAGAGAGTCTTACCTAGCTAGAAAGCAATTTATTGCCAGTCAATTAGGCAACATAATTAATTAATTTAAGGTTAGTCCACGTCTTAGTGTTTGAATTTTCTTTTCTTTTTTTCTTTTTTTTTTTCAAAATGACTTGGTCATGAAGCCATGGTTTATGAATTAAAAAGGAAATGCGTTCTCACCGGTCCATTATTATACATGTCAAAATTAATCAGTTTATATTGTCAGAACATAGATGCATTAGAAGAACATTAAAACACCTTAATTTTGTTCGTTCTGCAGATGGAAATTATATAAATAACAAGTTTAATTAGTTAGTCCATAGAATTAAGTCAGCATTGTGATTTTTATATACTTTGAATTTGAATATATATGGTCGACAGTAGACTCCTAAATGCTTGACAGAGAAGCTATGACTAAAGAAACCAAAGCGCAAGTTATATTATTCGTATACGCCATTTTTCATTTTGAGCTCTTCAACTTTGCATTCGTCAAACAAATAATACAATTTCCAGTGAATTTGCATTTGACTTGAAAGCACGTATGGAGTTGTTGTGGGGTCGAGAATTAATATATATATAATGGAATATTAATTTCCATCGTTGGTTTTACATGAAACTTAAATTTGAGAGATTGAAACGTAAGTAAAATATATAATGTGCAGTTGTGAATGCATCAATATGCGTAATTTTTTTTTTTTTACGGCTTGACTTAATACTAAATAAATTCAAAAAAGAAACTTTTATATGTAAATAAAGTTCTCTTGTAGGAGATTGGTTTGAACAGTTTGAATTAGAGGTATGTGGACTGAAATGTTACTAAAAACATATTAGTCAGACTCTCTCCATATCAATTGTAAATTGTTGGATTCGTATAGTCGATCTAAAGGACTCAACAAGTTCTCCATATTAAAATGTGCCTATTCTCCATATATTCACAACATAGATGCATTAGAAGAACATTAAAACACCTTAATTTTGTTCGTTTTTCAGATGGAGATTATTATTTAAAAATAAAAGATAAATGAAAAGTTTAATTAATTAGTCCATAGAATTATATAAGTCAGCATTGTGATTTTCATATGCTTTGAATTTGAATATAGTCGACAGTAGACTGCTAAATGCTTGACAGAGAAGCTATGACTGAAGAAACCATAGCGCAAGTTATATACTATTCGTATACGCCATTTTTCATTTTGAGCTCTTCAACTTTGCAATTTCGTAAAACAAATAACTGTACAATTTTCAGTGAATTTGCATTTGACTTGAAAGTATATATGGAGTTGTTGCGGGGTCGAGAATTAATATATAATGGAATTCGATCGTTGGTTTACATGAAATTTAAATTTGAGAGATTAAAACGTAAGGAAAATATATAATGTGTAGTAGTTGGAATGCATCGATATGTGTACAAATTTTTTTTTTTTTACGGAATGATTTGATACTAAATAAATTCAAAAAAGAAAATTTTATATATAAATGAAGTTTTCTTCAAAGAGATCACTTTGAACAGTTTGAATTAGAAGCGTATATATGGGCTGAAATGCTACTAAAATCATATTAGTCAGGCTCTCTGTCTCTCTCTCTATGTGTGTATATATATATATATATATATATATATAAATGAGGAAAGATCCACTTACAACATTTTAAAATTACAGCATCTTACAACAATTTAATTTTGTAATTTTTAAAGTCTGAACAATCGATCCAAATTGTTAAACATGATATCTTTATTAAAATGTGCTTGGAGATCAAATTTTATATTTTTTTGAATTTTTTTACTATTTATTAAGTATTTTACAAAACTGCATTCTTTAGACTATTTTGTAAAATACTTAATAAATAGTAAAAAAAATATATAATTTGATCTTAAAACACATTTTAATATAGAGATCATGTTTAACAGTTTGGATTGACTATTTGAACTTTAAAAATAAAAATAAAAACAAATTGTTGTAAGATGTAACTTTCAAATGTTGTAAGTGGATCCCTCCTCTATATATATATGGCTAAGTCCAAATTGTTTTTTCCTTGTTCCCGGAACAAACAGCTTGGTTTTTCAATTTTGAAAGTCCAAACAGTCAATCCAAATCATTGATGTTCAATCTATATTAAAATGTACTTGAAGACCAAATTTTATATATATTTTTTAAATTTCTTTACTATTTATGAAGATAATTTGAAAATCACTGTTTTTCAATAATACAAAATTTTAATAAAACAATAATTTTCAAACTATCTTAATAAATAATAAAGAAATTTTAAAAATATAAAATTCCATCTCCAAGTAAATTTTAACATAGATCCAACACGGTATTCACGGACAAATCCAGTTCAGAGGAAAATTTTCATGTTAATACCGTGTTCAAAGGAAAATCTTAATTAGCAAATCTCAGGTACACCGATTTTAAACAAGCTTTGGTGTTGATGGGACCCACCAAGGATTCAACATATCATGCCAGCAGCAAATTTGCACCATATATGGTCAACGATTTAACAAAGAGGTGTTTGGTTTGACCATGGGGGGACTTAATTTTTAAATAGTTACAAAAATTATTTTATTTTGAATTCTCATATTTGAGAAACATTTTACTTTTTTTTTTTGGCATATCTCGTTAGAAGATACGCAAAATCGCTTCTACGCCTTTAAAAAAAAATACACGCTTAATAATTAATTAGATGTGATACAATCCGATAATATTTTGTCAACTTTATAAAAAATAGTTGAACAAATCTCAGGGCAATATTGTTGTTCGCAATTTTTTACAAAAGAATCTTATTTATTGGCTCACTGTTGAGGCACATCTATGATGTGAATTTTCATGGAGATGAAGCGTTTTAATATTAATAAATAATATGTTATTTAGATTTCAAATCTGCGATCTCCTACACAGAGAGTATTGCTTTGACCACAAAAAATTTATATTGTTCAGTCTACTGTTAAGTAAAACCTTAGCGTTTCATCATAACATGAATTTAATGAAAATTGGACGTTTACTGATTGGTGTCAAGATGTGTCATCAATTTTTGATGTAATTGGATCGATCCCCCCCTCATCATATCATGGTTTGGATTGACTGTTTATATTTTGAAAATGTAAAAACTGAAGTATTCATTCAACAACCTAGAAACAAATGTTTTGATAGATATATATATATATTTATATACGCATACACCTACACTCTGTTTTGGTGACATCGGATTACACCCTATATTTTCAAAGTTTTTAAAGTCCAAACAGTCAATCCAAACTGTTCAGCATAATAGACATATTAAAATGTGCTTGCAGATCAAATTTTATATTTTTTTAAATTTTTTTTCTATTTATTAAGTATTTTACAAAATTATTATTTTCATATCATTAAATTTTTGTACCATCTTAATAAATAGTCAAAGTGATTGTAATTAAGTATAAGAATGTTGAATTCAATATTAAATTTTTAAAATGAAACAATTCCCATAAGAATGTTGAATTCAGTATTTAATAAAATAAATATTCTTCCAAGAGTTGGGTTATTGTAATTTACAAAGTAAAGCGAGCGTTTTTACTTCACACTGGTATTTTTTTTTTTCATGTCTAAAAGGTTGATCCAAACCGTTTAACATGATCTCCATAGTAAAATGTGCTTGAAGACAAAAATTTTATATTTTTTGAAAATATTTTACTATTTTTTAGTTGAAAATTGTTGTTTTTAGAAAATTTTGGATCACAAAAAGCAGTGAGTTTCAAAAATTCTAAAAACATAGTAAAAAATTTCAAAAATATGTAAAATTTGGTCTCCAAGCACGATTTAATATGGAGATCAACTTAAATAGCTCGAATTGACATTTTGAACTTTAAAATTGTAAAATACAAGTATAAAATAGAACACTTGCTTTATTTCGTGAAGCACTGTAGTCCAATTCTTCTTTCAAATACATATAATAGCGTAGAGTGATGTGTTATGCAAGAAAATACAAAAGAGTTTCATCGTTTTAAGATTCTTTTGCAGTTTCCATACATCAAAATGATTAACTTTAAATGACAAGAGAAACATATAATTTCAATTAATAAATAATATCTAACATATAATTTTAATTAATAAATAAATTATTTTCAAATTATATCCGTATTATAATTTATATTCAGCATGATATTTATCTTGGATTACTCGTAAAATTTAAGATTTTTTTTTATTTTTCTTATCAATATATGAACATGCTAATTAATATATTATATAAATTAATAAACACATTTTTTTATTATTTCATATTTATTTAGTATCAAGTCAAGTGGTCAAATGTGGGAGTTTTTAAATTAATTTTAATACATTTATTTTTCAATATTTTTGACCGCTTGACTTGGTAATAAAATAACTAGAAAAAATATAAATTTGGTATCTAAACGCATCAATCATAGAGCAAATTGGTTTAGACGGTTTCGATTCATTATTTGAAGTCTATTCAATAAATTTTGAAGTTGATGTCATATGACATTGTTGTTATAATAGCCGGACTCATGTTGAGTCTGGCTAGTAAGACATTGGTGTCATTTTATTCTATATAACACAAACTTCAGAACCTATCAAATCGTTTTCAAATGACAAATCTAAACCGTTCAAACCGATTAACTTCATTAGTTGTGCGTTTAAATGCAAAGTTTATAATTTTTTGAATTTATTTATTATCAAGTAAAGTGGTCAAATGTGGGAGTTTTTAAATTAATTTTAATACATTCATTTTTCAATATTTTTTACCGCTTTAGTTGGTAATTAATAAAATAACTCAAAAAAAATATAAATTTTGTATGTAAACGCATCACTCATAGAGCAAATTGGTTTAAACGGTTTGGATTCGTTGTTTGAAGTCTATTTAATAAATTTTGAAGTTGATGTCATATAACATTGATGTCATACTAGCCGGACTCATCAATGTTTTTCTAATAACAATATCAATGCTATTATTTTTTTGTTCTCATATTATAGAGTTGAAATTCAACAGTGCAGCCAGATGATATATCATTGTGTCATTTATTGAATTAGTCAACATGTTAGAATCTAGCAACTCCACTAGTAAACACAAATTAATTTTAATAAAAATATTGCAGGTTGTATATTAAATTCTTGAAATATATATTCATTATTTGTTTTGTTTGAGTATGCATGCTTGAGAATAGACAGTCAGACAGGGATTATTATTTAAATACAATTAATTTATGGATACAAACTATTAAACTATTTAATATCTATGTTATTATAACAAATATTTTTTTTCATGTAAATATTGACCTCATAACCTCCCACAACATAAATTAATTATGTGACTTTACCACTAGACCAAGGCAATCACTATCAGAATTATGGTTTGTTGCAAGAGTGGCACCAGTTAGTTGCATGGTTGTTTAGGACTCATGTAAAAGAATTGACATTTCTTATTTCATAAACCTTGTTGCATGAGATGTCTCATGCAAAACATCACCCTTGTAAATGCATGGCGCTTAACTATGCTATTGCCTTCTATCTACCCATGTAAATCTTGGTCTTGGTCTCATAACAAGTTCTTGTATCACACTTTTAGGCTAACTGTTGCACCGATTTTTTTATTTTTATTTTTTGTGAAGGTCATTGCAAAGCAATTGATAGAATCAAAGTAAACCACCCCGCATCTCTATTTGTCTAAAGGTACGTCTTTGGTTATCTGATTTGGACAAATACATAAACCACCATCTCTTAGCAGGTTTGGATAAATACACATCTATTAAATTATTAAGCTTATTATCTGGCTATTGTAGTATTTGATTTAATCAAGTACTGTCCAATAGGATCTGTATGTGATGATATTTGTGCTGACATTTATTGGTACACTACTTAGGTATACATTGTCTATGATAAAACCAGTTAAATTGATTGAACTTTGGTCAATTGGAATTATCTTGAGAAATTGTGTTAATTGGATCCAGCTATTTTATTCCTTCATTTCTCCAAAGTTGCATCTTGTTTTGGTCAAATTTGATCATTATTTAGTTAGAAATTCTTATTTTGCTATTTCAATTTCATTCTAAATAGATGTTTGTTTAATTTGCAAAATTGAAAAATTTACTGAACAATTGACAAGTAGAACTTGGTAAGCTCAGTAAGCTTTACTTTTTACCTTTATGTTTATTAAACAGAGCGAAATTCATGTGAATGAACTTGTTGATTAAATGTTGTATTAGTGAGTATGAATTTGTCTTCATGGTACTTCATTTTCTTCTCAATTAATGTTATTAATTATTATTTAATAGGTGAACAATTAATGCACATAGCTCGGCATGCATGGATTTATATGGTAGAAGCGAGCCGAGATTAGAGGGTGCGCGGGGTTGGTCATCGAGCATCAGTTTTGTTTATTAAATACACCCACTAGTTGATCAACAATTGCTTATTATTCTCTAATTCCAACACTGCAATTGGTATATGTGATGTGGATTTTAGGAATTAGTTAATTTTTATACACCTTGTTTAATTAGAAGTTCATTTTACTATTTTTGTTGTAATGTTTTTTGATATTTTGGTACAATGTATGATAATTATATTATGTTGATTAATGTTTATTATATGTTATCTATATTTCAATGTGTATATGTAAATCTAATTTAATGGGTAATGTAAAAAATTATTGGGTTGGTACCAGATTGGTACAAGGAGAAAGCATGCAAAAAATATTAGTGATATCCATACAAATAGTTAGGTGGGATCCATGTGTGCTAGCTATGCAAATAATTAAGTGGGACCCACTTGAACTAGCCTTGCAAATACATACATAGGACCCACCTTTCTATCCTTGCAAATACTTAAATGGGTCCCACCATTATATCCTTGGAAATACTCACATGAGACCCAAGTTGGTTAGCCTTGCAAATACTAAGATGGGACCCAAGCTTCTATCCTTACAAATACTTAAATGGGATTCACACTTCTAGCCTTGCAAATACTCATGCCCAAGTACCAACTATAAAAATATTTGCATGCGTAATTGTTGCATGGTAAGTCTTATGCAACAATTTCAAAAAAAATATTTACATGGGTGTCCATGGAACTATAGAGTATTTGCAACGAGGGTATCAACAAGGGTCGTATTTTCATACGCGGCTCATGCAACTAGCGTTTTTTGGGCTTGTTGCTGTTGGGTTTTGATGGTTCAAACTCATTTATTAAGTATGTTGGGGTTTTGATGATTCAAACCCATTTATTTGCTTAAGGTGAGGAAAGAGTAAAACAAAATTTTACATCTAACTTAAGCTCAGGATTAAACGGGGTATGTCAGGAAACTTTCCAAAACGGTCCACCTTCAGTATTCCTTTGGCATCAAAACCCAATTTAATCCTTTTACAGATCTACTCCATGATTGATTTCTAAAACTTTAATCTACTTACTAATTAAATAGATTAATATAACATATTTATATCTTGTTTCCAAATCACAGTTGGAATGCAGACCGAGCGAGAAGAGCTACATCGGGAATGACTCGTCTCAGAGCATCAGACATTTGATGCCACTATCGGTTATCCACCGGGACTAACCGGAGAGCGATTTTTTCTTTTTCCAGAAATACCGTAAACCGCAGAATTCTGCAAAAACACTATTTATGAGAAAAAGACGAAAACCTGTAAACACGAATTTTCAGTTACTCAGTTTCATCAATAAGCAAAACTGACATACTGCAAAATTCGGTAAAACACTATTCATCGATTCCGTAAATATACTACACAACAACTTGCAAGATTATACGTCAACTACGTATAACTTTCTTTTCTCAACCGAAACACTATTTGGGAGAGAAACCGAGAAAGAGAGAAAATACCGATTCGATTCTGCACGAAACGATACGTGTGAATTAGTGATTTTTCTCTCTACCCCTTCACCCCTATTTATAGGGTTTAGGGTCAGTTGCCAAAAGACCAAAATGCCCTCCAAGTTCGGCCTATTTACAAGATATGCCATTGAATGGATAATGATGACATGTCATGTGGATAAGATCGATAACGTGTCATCTGGATAGGATCGATGACATGTCATGCGTATAAGGACAAATCTGAAAAGACCCGAATACCCTCGGCCGGAACACAAATAATGTTCGTATAATTATTCTAAACAATTATATATATTTTTTCTGCGGTTGTTTGCTTCGGTATCGATGACGTGTCATCTGGATAGGATCGATGACATGTTATGCGGATAAGGACGAATCTGAAAAGACCTGAATGCCCTCGGCCCGAATACAAATAATATTCGTATAATTATTCTGAACAATTATATATATTTTTTTTGCGGTTGTTGTTTCGGTAATTTATACAACGTGTCCTGCACATTTATAAATTAACCGGTTAACTTTTATACAATATGTCACACATGTTTATAAATTAACCAATGTTTTTGCTTGTTATTTTACATAACATTTATAATTTAATTATAACACGTATAATTAATTATAACCATCTTATTATTGATCATAACCAATTTATAATCAATTACAATAAGATTCTCCGATTAACTCCTATATGGTGTGACCCAATAGAATCTGTATGATGTTGGTAAATAGAGTTAAAACTGTTTTAACTTCTATAATCATGGGTGGCGTCTGGCAACACATCATGACCATCCAATTACACAGATGATGCTGTACTGTACAATATCACGATCCAGTAAACAATTTACTTGTGTCTGTTCTTTTGTCTCATAGCTATCAGATTAGTTTCAAGGTAGATGTGTGTCATCCTTGCTAACTGAATCTTTTCTTGATCTTGAGCAGATTATCAAATATAATTACTCTTGTAATTATACCGCTAGCAGATAATCTTACTCTATCAAGGGGCCCAATGATGCTATAGCTCGTATAAAATACGAGGGACAAATAGTACTTTTGGTAGACTATCACTTTCTCAGCTAAGCTATACATATGGAAATCCTATCGTTATGACTGCTTTTTACGGACAGCGGTGGATAAAAATCACACATACATATTTCTCAGTGGGAACGATAAATACCTCATACTGTAGAACGTGACACTGAATGAAAACATAAATGACACGAACACAATTCTATTTAATGTTTCATTCGGGGTCTGTCAAATACCATGTTCCTAGAACATGTATCTATGTGATTAAAATGACATCTCGTGTCAGGTGGTTTGTAAAACTTAACCATCTTTTAATCCACATACTAACCTTATCGTGGTAATGTTACATTCCGAAATTTTAAAACATGATTAAATGGATAAATCGATCATTTGACTTAAATAAAATATATATATATATATATATATATATATATATATATATATATATATATATATATATATATAATAAAATTATAATTATTCAGTAAATCGGAAACTTAGAAAATCCGTTACAATTCTTTTTAAGTTTTAGGAAAGAAGAAATTTATTTAATTAGATTCGTGTAAATAAATAAATAAATTGAATTCCAAATAAAAGCATAATTATACGAAATTATTCGTACAATTGGATTTTAGAATTTATAAAACTAGTTCATTTAGGAATTTTAGAGAGTTAATGGAATATATAAAAATTATATAAATTGAGAACGAATTATTCGAATCTTAATTTGAGAGATAAATATACAAATTATATGTACAAAGATAGTTACAAAAATATTATGAACTTCCGATTCGAATTAGAGTAGAAACGGATTTCTTAAACCAATTAAATGACCTTATTGAAATTCTGGAATTGTTTGGACCTTTGGATTTAATCTAACACGGATCTTAAATATTGTAATTTAAATGCTGAAATTATATCAACCTCTCATCTTGATCCAGCACGAATCTTGAAGCAGCCCATTTAAATCCCACCCCCCTCCCTTCTCTCTTTCTCTCCTCTCCTTCCCAAACCGTGACAGCCCCATCCCCAAACCCGCCCCCCCCCTCTCCTCTCTTCTACGCCAAAGGAGAAAAGGGCCTCCGCCCCTCCCGTCGCCGGCGAGCCGCCCACGCCCACGCCCCCCCCGCTATCCTCTCTCTCTCCTTCTCGGGTTGGAGAACCCCAGCCCGCCCCTCCTCCTCTTTTCCCGCCCCACTTCCCTCCCATGAAACCCTAGTTTCTAGGGTTGAGGTGCTGCTGTCCGGTGCTCTCTTGGTGCTGTGCTTGGTGTTGGCGTGGTGCTGTTCTGGTGCTGCATTGGTGCCGTGCTGATGGTGGCTGGTGCTGCCCCGGTGTTTGCTTGGTGCCGATCGATTCTGTTCTGTTCTGGTGGTGGCCCTGCGGTTCTAGTGTTTGTTGTTGCTGTCCTGGTGTTGATCCCTCTTGCTCTCTCCATTCTGTGCTTGCTCTAATTGGGTAAGTTAGCCCTTACCTCTTTCTTTGATGGTGCTGCGAAATATCGAATTTTTCGGCTTACTCGGGTTGTTGATTTTCCCGGTAAGCTAATGCACGAGGCTATGTTGCCATGCTTTCTGATCTGACCTGTGCTTGGCTGTGTTCCCTGCTCTATTCTGGTTCTGTTTGTCTCTGACTTGATGCCTTGCTTGTTGTTTGGCATGCCTCTGTTCTGGTTTCTTTCCTTGTTGCTGACCTGTGTTGGACTTGTGCTTATGTATGCTGTTGCTTGATGCTTGCCTGGTACATTGTCGAATCTGTGGTATTGTGCTAAATGCAGAAATTTGGCACTGTGACTGGTCTAGTTTTGCATGTTTACCAGTATTTGACTTGACAGGGACCTTAATGTAAAATAAATTTATTAGGGGTCTGAATGGTAAATTATAAGGCCTTAAGTAAATTGTATAAATATAAGGGGCCAATTTGTGAAATGTGAATTGTTGGAGGCTATGGCCGGCCATGCATGTGAAGTATTATAATTTGAGCCATATGTGAATTTATATGAATGATAGCCATGACTTTGCGGTCGGGATATACTTGAATCGAATTGAAATGATTATAAATGAGATGAAAGGTATAAAAGAATTGACGAATTAAAAGATGGCTTTTGAAATTTAACTTTTAATGATGTAACCGAATTAAACCTAGTATACGTGTAATATAGGCGTAGGCTCGGTCGAGCAAGACGTTGCGAGACAATTCGAGACGCCCGATCCGTAACTAAGCGGTACGCTCGTCTTAAACAGGTGCGGGATTCTTGGACTTGTTTGATACTTTATTTTCAGGAATTAAACTATTTATTCGTTTGTCATGTTGAATGATTAATTGTTGCATATTTTGAAATTCATGCTGCATATTGATTCTTGCATAACTGAGAATGAATTGAATTGTTAGGTTAAGATTAATCGGCATGTTGGTATGGTTATTGTTTGATTAGTTCTATTAATTGTTCTTGATGTGAATGAATCTGCCAGGCCGACCTGTTTAGGTGGCTGAATAAGGTAACGGTGACCTATCCGTTGACCTGTGTTTATGAATTTGCCAGACCGACCTGTTTAGGTGGCTGGATAAGGTGACGCTGCTGACTTATGCGTTGACCTGTTCGAATTTGCCAGACCGACCTGTTTAGGCGGCTGGATGAGGTGACGCTGCTGACTTATGCGTTGACCTGTGAGAATTTGCCAGACCGACCTGTTTAGGCGGCTGGATGAGGTGACGCTGCTGACTTATGCGTTGACCTGTGAGAATTTGCCAGATCGACCTGTTTAGGCGGCTGGATGAGGTGACGCTGCTGACTTATGCGTTGACCTGTGATGATTTTGTGAGGCTGACCTATATATGTGGCTTTGATATATTTGCTTGAGATTTAGCAAAGTTGACCTGTATATGTAACTTTGATTCCGTGTGATTGCATTTGTCAAGTTGACCTGTATTGGTGACTTGTAACCGGACCTTAGGAAATGGTTAAGCCAAAACAGCTACAGATGGGTGTCAGATAAAGGGTCCAGCTTGGTTGGCCATCTGTAGGCGTCTGTAACCCTACAGATGTGGGTTTGATAACGGTCCAGCTCGAAAGAACATCTGTAGTTGCTACAAGCCCTAATGAATTGAGTTATGAATCGAGTTAAGCCAAATAATTATGTTGTGTTTTGAAACTCATCTTGTAAATTCCGTAAACTGTGTTGCAGGTTGATTTAACTGTTGTCGTGCATTGGCATTCTGTTATTTATGATTATATATATCTGTTTGCATTGTTATTGTTTGGGTTTCATTTTTGAATATGGAGTTTGATTGCAAGTCCAATAATCTAAAATGTGGCAAATTTCGCACTGAGGATTTATTCTCAGCCCCCACCCTCCCGATTATTTTCAGGTTTATTTTACGGATGCAGCGAGTGAGGATATTGGTAATGCATATAAAAGATCCACTGCCTTGCGTGTGTATGTGACGCTTGATTTATACACGCGGCAGGCTGTCAGACCCGGTGGATTTGGGGTGTGACAGGTAATTAGTGTTCCTGCTAATTACCTTGATCAGTGACTTTTTAAGAGTATATATCATCTATATTATGGAGTTTCACAATTTTAGTCATGAACTCGAAATGATCCATAAATTCAATAATACTCAAGGCAACAAAATGATATATAAATAAACATTCAATTCATGAACAAAGCTTTATAATAATTTATCGTATTATTGACTTCTAGATTATTACAAACTAACAGTTGCAAGGGTATGTTCATGCAACAAGCTCTTTTCATACCCTTGCAACAAACCAAAATTCTGGTAGTGAATGTCGATAGTTAATTTTATTCAGGATTCTAAATAGATAGCTGCATTATAGTTTTTTCGTAGCTCAAAAGCTATTACACTATTAACCGATTTTCTTTTATAATTATTCTAAATAGTTAGCATGATTGCGTTAAAGCTGCAGTATAATTTTTTGGACCTTAATTAAAAACTATAGTGCTATAATCGCTATTTAGAACCTTGATTTTATCAAACTGAATAGTCTACGGTTGAACAACAAGGTCATGCTTTCTGAGCATGAAATCAGTTGAGAAAAATTTTGGTCGCTTGACAATTAAAGCGTGTTTTATGAAAGAGGAGGTAGCACAATTGTTACATTCCGAAATTTTAAAACATGATTAAATGGATAAATCGATCATTTGACTTAAATAAAAAGTCTAAATAAATTTAAGGATCGTTCAGAAATTTTCTGACCAAGTAAAACGAAACTAAAATTTTGTAATATAAATTATGTACGAAATTATGTATAATAAAATTTAGAGATTTAGAAATAAAATAAAATATAGCACTATGAATAAAATTATAATAATTCGGTAAATTAGAAACTCAGAAAATCCGTTACAAATTTCTTTAAGTTGTTAGAAAAAGAAGAAATTGATTTAATTAGATTTGTTTTAATAAATAAGTAATTGAATTCCAAATAAGAATATAATTATACGAAATTACTTGTACGAGATAAATTATATAAAAGTTACCAATTTCGTTTATTTGAGAATTTTAAGGATTTGATTTGATATTTATATATATAGACATAGATACTATCCGATATCGATTTATTCGAATTCTAAAATTGAATATATATAATTATATAAAAGGAAAATCAAATTATTCGAATCTTAAATTGAGAAATAAATATACGAATTATATGTATAAATATAGTTACAAAAATATTATGAACTTTCGATTCGAATTTATAGGAGAAACAGATTTTAAACCAATTAAATGAGATCATATTGAAATTCTGAATTGTTTGGACCATCCGATTAAATCTAACATGGATCTTAAATGTTGTAATTTAAATGTTGGAATTATATCAACCTCCCATCTGATCCAGCATGAATCTTAAAGCAACCCAAATTAATATATCTCTTTCTCTCGTCTCCCTCTACCGTGACAGCCCCCCACCCCACCCGTCCCCATTTCCCTCTCTTCTACGCAAAGAGAAAACAGAGGGGCTCCGCCCCCTCTGCCCCCTCCCGTTGCCGGCAAGCCGCCCACGCCCACGCCCCCCCTCTCCTCTCGTTCTCCTTCTCGGTTCGGAAAAACCCTCGCCCTCCTCCTCTTTTCCCGCCCCCCCTTCCCTCCCATGAAACCCTAGTTTCTAGGGTTGAGGTGGTGCTGCCTCGGTGCTCGGCTTGGTGCTGTCTGGTGCTTAGTTGGAGCCGGCCGTTCTTTTCCCAATCCATCTTGTGATAACTCAATCGGGTAAATTTCGGTAGAGCTTGTTTAAATTGATCGAATTTTGTCGTTGCACGAGTTGTTGATTTTCTCGGCAAGGATCTGACTTGGGTTGTGTGCCTTATTCTCATGGCTACCCCCTTCCTTTTTCTGTTCTGGTTCGCTCAGACCAGTGTGTGTAGGTGCTTGTCTTGCTTCGGCTTGGTTGATGCTTGACTGGTACCGTACCAGTACCTGTTCTGGTCTGTTCTGTGGTGCTGATTTCTTGTTTGCCTTACTCCCTGTGATTGTTCTGTTTTGCTGGTTCTGTTGTTGTGGCCTTGCCTGTTCTGTTGTGCTGGTTTGCTTGACCTGTTGGCTATTTCTGGTTCGCTGGTTGCTGGTGTGCCTGTTCTGATTTGACCTGGTACTTGTTTCTGTTTTTCTGGTCTGGTTGGCTTGTTTTCCTGTGTGTGCTTGGTTGCCTTGCTGATCTGGTTGCCTTGTTCTGTCTTCTTGTTTTGCTGTTGCTTGTTGATGCCTTGTGGAGGCTGTTTGACCTGTGCTGTGGTGTTGTTATGCTGATTTGCGAAGTGCTGGTACCAGTGGTACCAGCCCAATAGACTGCTGGTACTGTGCTGATTTTGTGTGTGTATCAGTCCTTGACTTGACATGGACCAAAATGTAAATAAATTAAATTGAGAGTTGTTTTGTGCAAAATACAAGTCTTGGGAATTTTTATAAAAATAAGGGGTGGGAATTGTAAAATATAAGGCCTTATGTGAGTTGTATAAATATAAGGGGCCAATTTGTAAGATGTAAATTGTTTGAGGCTATGGCCGGCCATGCATGTGAAGTATTATAATTTGAGCCATAAGTGAATTTAAATAATTGTAAAGAGGCCTTAAATTGAAATGTTGGTAAATAGACTTTGGAATAACTTGTTATGACCATATATATGTATTTATGTGAGATTGGATAAATGTTAAGTAATAAAGAGGAATAAAAATGGTTGAATTGCAAAGTAGACACCAATGTATGAAGTTATATTGATTAGAGACCAATATGAAAAATATGTGAATTTATATGGAATGATAGCCGTGACTTTGCTGTTGGGGCTATACTTGAATTAAATTGAAATGATTGATTGTTTTGGGCCTTAGTAAATTGGACTTGAATTAAAATGATTATAAATGAGCCGAAAGGTATAAAAAAATTGACAATTTAAAAGACGGCTTTTGAAATTTAAGTTTTGATAATGTAACTGAATTAAACCTAGTATACGTGTAATATAGGCGTAGGCTCGATCGAGCAAGACGTGATGCAATTCGAGACGCCCGATCCTTAGATTAAGCCGTACGCTCGTCATAATAAGGTGAGGGATTCTTGGACTTGTTTGATACTTTATTTTCAGGAATTAAACTGTGTATTCGTTTGTCATGTTGAAAATCATTGATTGCATATTGAATTGTGTAAAGCATTTGCATAGCCCAATCAAATTTAAATTCGAATTGATGTGACTTGAATGATTTCCATGCTGGTATGGTTGTAGGTTGTGTCGATCTATTATGATCTTATTTGATATGATCTGATTTGATTGAAAGTCACCACGATTGGATTTGATATGGATGTGAATGGATTTACGAAGTTAAGCACTTGGATCCAATGAATTTGTCAAGTCGGGCTGTATGCTGACTTGGATTCCCAGGATCCTAAATGGCCTTAGGTGAACGGCCCTCGATATTCCCAGTACCGGTTGGGACGAGGGAGGGTGATTATGTGATGATATGTGATATGTTATGATATGTGATTTGAGGTCGTGGGTGACTTGTGTAACGTCTGTGGCTCGGTGGCATTCTCCTACGTGTTAATGCATTTGGAAATGTCAATTGAATATTACGACTATTGGAATGATTCCAAAGAGGATTTTCTTTATATGATTCGAACCAGACCTTAATAAACTGTTAAGCCAAGCGATTGCAGATGGGTGTCAGATAAAGGGTCCAGCGGTTGGCCATCTGTAGGTGTCAGTAACCCTACAGATGTGGGTTTGATAAAGGTTCAGCTCGAAAGAACATCTCTAATTGCTACAAGCCCTAATGAACTGAGTTATGAATCGAGTTAAGCCAAAATATATGTTGTGTTTGAAATTCATCTTAGAAATTCCGTAAACTGTGTTGCAGGTTGATTTAATTGTTGTCGTGCATTGGCATTCTGTTATTTATGATTATATGTATCTGTTTGCATTGTTTATTGTTTGGGTTTCATTTTTGAATATAGAGTTTGATTGCAAGTCCAATAGTCTGAACTGTGGCAAATTCGCACTGAGAATTTATTCTCACCCCCACCCTCCCGATTATTTTCAGGTTTACTTTGCGGATGCAGCAAATGAGGATATTGGTAATGCATATAAAAGATCCACTGCCTTGCGTGTATACGTGACGCTTGAATAAATACACGCGGCAGGCTGTCGCACCCGTGGATTTGGGGTGTGACAACAATTGGCTAGAAAAAAGTCATAGAATTGTTGTACTCAATGGTTGAGAGTTCGATTCCCCCTCACAGCTTTGCATCTTTTGCGTAAATTTTTCAGAAAAGACAATTAGAGCGTATTTTGTAGGACATACAAAACTAATTAGTTTGTGCACTGTGGTTCTTCAATTTTATCATGCATGCAACATGAATACATGATCATCAATTATTTTGGATTCACCATAAATATATAAGTTTCATGAACTTTTCATTTCCTTATAAATCCAAACATTTTTATTGTGACGATGTACCCTTATATATAGTTCAGATGTATATTTGTCTATTTTAGTTAAAGACATTAATTGCTGTTAGCAATTGTTGCACGATAGGCGGCCATTTTTATTAATACTCTACAAAAAGTTAATTTTAAATGCTTCTGTCATCTGTTGTGTTTCAAAACTGCCCCGACCGTCAGACCTATGGGCAGCCCAAAAAACCCAAAACTCTCCCCCTACGGGCGGGTCACATCACTAGCGGCCCAAAAAACCCATCTCTTGACATTTTGGTCATGGCACGGCATGGGTCACTGTTCGCATGGTCACGGCACGGCACGGGACCAAAGTCACAATGTGTAGTCACGGCATGGCACATTTTTTCCACTCTACCAAGGGGTCTAGACCCGAACCGAGACCTAGATCTGTCCAGAACAATCCAATCCTTGCTAGATCTTCGGACCGGATCGGACTAACTCTAAGGTCAGGTTTAACAAGGGTTTGAACCGGATTTTTTCATTAGACCCGTCCAACTCAATCCGCACTAACCCGAGACTCACCTAGACCGGAACCGCACTAACCCAAGACCCGCCTAAATCCGGACCAGACTGACCCCGAACCGGACCGGACTAAACATAAACATACCTGTTTCAGCCCATGCAAATTTTGGACCGACCCATGCAAATAAAAATATAGTAAAAAATTTGATCTTAAAGCACATTTTATATAGAGACCATGTTTAACGATTTAGATCAACTATTTGGATATTAAAAATAAATTGTTGTAAGATGTTGTAACTTTCAAATGTCTTCGTGCAACGGCTCAATATTTAAGTTTTCAAAATTCTAACGGTCAATCCGAACCGTTCAACATGATCTTCATATGAATATGTACTTGCAAACCAAATTTTATATTTTTCAATTTTTTTCTACTATTTTAGAAAATCACTTGATCTGAAAATTTTGCACCATTCAGATTTAGTAATTTTCTACATATCTAAAAAAAGAGTAAACAAATTCTAAAAAATGTAAAATTTGGTTTGCAAGTACATATTCATATGGAGAACATGTAGTTTGAATCAACCATTAGGATTTTGAAAACTCAAATATTGAGCCGTTGCACGGATGCCCTCTATGCTACCCATAGCACCGTAGCCAACTCCTATATATATATAGTGTAAGGCTATGGTACTACAGCTCAATATTTGAGTTTTCAAAATCCTAACAGTCGATCCGAACTGTTTATCTTGTTCTCCATATTAATGTGTTTGGAGACCAAATTTTACATTCTTTGAAAAAAATTTACTATTTTTTTAGATAGGTAGAAAATCACTTGATCTAAATTTTTTTGCACCATTCAGATATTTGATTTTCTACCTATCTAAAAAAAAGTAAAAAATTTTCAAAAATTATAAAATTTGGTCTCCAAGCACATATTAATATGGAGAACAAGATGAATGGTTTAGATTGACCGATAGGATTTTGAAAACTCGAATATTGAGCCATAGCACCATAGCCCTCTATGCAACCCATAGCACCGTAGCCTTACTCATATATAGGTTGGCTAAGATCAAAGTGATAGCTTTAGTGCTACCAATTCATTTTTTCTATTTTCAAAGTTCAAAACATCGATCTTGACTATTCAAGTCAATCTATATATGAAAATATGCTTGGAGACTAAATTTTACATTTTTCTGATTTTTTTTTACTATTTATTAAGCCACTTTGAAAATCGTTGATCCAACGGTGGCTTAACAAAATAGTAAAATCAGAAATCACTGTTGGATCAGCGATTTTCAAAGTAGCTTAATAAATAGTAAAAAAATTCAGAAAATTGTAAAATTTGGTCTCCAAGGGTATTCAAACAACTCAGTTTTTCAATTTTCAAAGTCCAAGCAATCGATTCGAACCATTAGATATTCAATCTATATTAAAATATGCTTGGAGACCAAATTTTATATTTTTTGGAATTTTTTTACTATATATTAAGATGGTTTGAAAATAATTGTTTTTCAATGATACAAAATTTTATTAAAACAACGATTTTCAAACTATCCTAATAAATAATAAAAGAAATTTAAAAAATATAAAATTCGATCTCCATGCAAATTTTAATATAGATCGAACACGGTATTTATGGACAAATTCGGATTTGTCTGTGAATACCCTATTCTCCATCAAATTTTAATAATCATTGTTTTTGAACCGTTTAAAAAACAATAATTTTCTATCCATCTTAAAAAATAGTAAACAAATTTCAAAAATTATAAAATTTTATCCCTAACTATATTTGTGTGTGTGTGTCTATATATATATATCATGTTGAACAGTTCGGACCGACAATTTAAACTTTGAAAACGAAGATATAAAATATGAGATATGAGAGACATGAGGCATTGGAACCCTCCTTATATTATATGAATTAATAAACACATATTTTTTTATTATTTTGTATTATAAATTATACTTCAAATTCTGAAATTGAATAATGACGAAGTATGTAAGGGAACGTTCAAACACATGCATAATGAGATTTTGTTGGAAGTCTAATTTCATGTGTATTACCAAAATAATAAATAAATTATGTGGTGGTCAAGGAAGAATTTTATACAGGTTACTTTTCAAGACTTGGAAACTTGGTGGCTGCGTATCTAAAAAATTATGAGGTGGGTCAAGGAAGAATTTTGCTAGCTGGCTGCGTATCTAAATAGATGGAATTAACTTTTTAAACTCTAAAGTAGTTCTCTTAATTTTGCAATAACGAAAAAAAAAAAAAACACAAGATCACCATTAAATTTTAGCAAAGATTAAATTAAAGCTTTAAATTTTAACAAAGAGTGTGTATATATGCGTCGTCTACAGACTTGTCTAAAAGAGATTGAAAAGTATTAAAAGCTATAGAATAGAATTGGGTGTTTTTAATTTCATTAAGTTCAATTGTAAATTCAACTCTAAAATCTATCGAATTGGTTTCAAATGATGAATTCAAATCATTGAAAAGTTTCTACTTTACGAGTGATGCGTTTACATGTGAAAATTTTAAAATTTTGATTTAATTTATTATAAAGTCAAGTAGTCAAAATTAGAAGGTTTATAAATTAATTTAAATGCATTAATTCATTTTTCGACGCCATTTGATCACTTGACTCTATATAAAATAATTTTCAAATTTTCATATCTAGATGCATCACTTGTAAAGTAGAAAGATTTCAATCCAATATATTTTAAAGTTGAATTCATAGAAAAATTTAATAAATTTAGAAACACTCTAGTTCTACTCAAAGCTATATATATTTGAAAATGCAATTGCAACAGGACATATGGTCTTTTTTATGATGATGGATTTGAAATGGACTTTTGCAATTCGGAATTGACTCTAATAAATTAAAGAAAGCATAACCGATTGAATCTCTTATAATAAAAATTGATAAATTTAATATTGATTAAAGTTCTAGCCACCACTCCATCCCACCTCCTCTGCCTGGTCCGTTCATCCGCTTTCCTTTCAAGCGAGTCTCCTTCGCTTTACTATTTCCGTTAGTAATTCATCTTCTATTCTCTTCTTTCCGGGTGGAGAACGAAGACCGGTAGCAAACTATTCCTGCCCTTCACTACCTGCACCTGCAGGTCAACCCCTCCTCTCCACTCCAATGCTCTATTATAACTTTTGCGTCTCTTCATTGTCCTTCACACTATTCAGGAGAAAAGAGAGTTGGCGATAATAGCCCTAGTCGCTAACTATTTTGTCTCCCTTTCCGTGAGCTTCTCCACCCTCGTTGAATGTTTAAGGGAGAGTTGGCAACAATAGTCTTAGCCGTCAGTCCTCCCGTCTCTAGTGCCCCCACCCTCTCATCCACACTCCCGCTTCACAAAACCTTTGATAGGAAAGGGAAGGTTGAGGCCATGCTGGTCTCTCCACTTGCAAACTTAGCAGAAAAAAAGATACCCCCCTTTTCTTCGGTTGCTAGTAAGCAAATGTTGAAAGTCATTGGTGTCTACTACTAATGGAGAGGGTTTGTTTTATTTTATTATTTTAGTTGTTTGTATTATTAGATATTGAAATTTAGACATTAATGTTGAAGATGTTGATGTGTTATAGATGTTGATTTAGTTTGATGTGAATAATATATAGTCTGAATGAAGAAAAATAAATGTAATTGATATTAGTTAATAAAAATTATACTTGACAGCCACTATCAAGAGTTTCAAAAAAAATATTAATTAAAGTTTTTGCTATAATCTGCTATAATGTGTGAAGATTTTGACCACTTGATTGAAAATTATGAAATGTGATATCAAACTTTGTGAAGTTTGATGAATTAAAATTACGGCTGTGCTATTTATATTTTCATATAATGGGAACACTAAACATTATATAAATTATTTACTCATAATTTAAACTTGTTATTTTACTATCCAATGTTTTTTGTTGTTTTATTTATCATGTCAATCATGTTAGTAAAATCCATAACAGTGAAATGCGGACAATACAATTTGACAGAGCTGCAGTGCAAACAAGACCCTCAGAAGAGAAGCAATTAAATTAATTACAAAAGAATAAAATTATGAAACTTAACATTATCCTCTTATTTTACACAGAAGCTTTAATTGGCTTCCTGATCAAAGGAAAAAATAAATAAATAAAGAATGAAAAAATATTGACCAAACTGCACCTACAAAAAATGTTCCGGGTATATGATTAATTACCCCAAGCTCATAATTGGAAAGAATTGGGGAAAAAGAAGATTAACAATCTTGTTAAAAAAAGCTCTTCAGTTTATGGGCATGAGCCTCCAGTGTTGCTACCGTTGCCAGTACAATTGGATGGCCCACTTTCTGGCAATAGCCTAGGCCTAGCAGCATGGAGATGCCACACATTACACAACACCAGGACCAGCCATAGAAGTAGAATGAGGCACCTCTTCTGATTTGCTCCAAGCATCATCTTTGGAAATTTAATTGAAACAAAAAAGGTTGCTCTTCTTTCAAATTTGAAATCTGAAATTCTCTTTGTGCAAGTGAAGATGTTTGATGTAGAAGAGAGTTGCATGGTGTGGTTGGTATATATAGTGAGATGGAATTAAGAAATGGAGCGTGGAAGTCAAAGATGCATATAGTATATTAACATTTGGTCAAATAATTTGACAATTCTATTTTTTGGGTGGAATTAAATGACTTGGTCATTGTACAAGGTTTAAGAGTAAAAACAGACAAACGTGTCCGGCAAGTTCGGACACTACTGTCGCCATAAAAGTAGACAAAATCTGCTCTCTTTTGTGCTTCACTAATGATGTAATGTTACTTTGTTTTCAAGGCTCTTAGTTTAAATCAGTGTTGTAAATAACAGTATGTGGTTATCAAAAGAACATAATACTATCAAGCGATTAATTAAAAATAATCAGAAATAATTAGCTATAACCGAAAATAGTCAGCCGATTAATTGAGGAAATCTGTAACGATCGATATGGTTACTGCCAACGGCTAATTGGCCGATTAATCAGCCTAAACGAACGTTTATTACAACACTGGTTTAAACCAGTTCATTTGATTCATAAAAAAAATTAAAAACTATGAAATTATAATTTAAATTGGTTAAATATGAATTGTATTTTGATTAACCCGAAAATTAAAATTTGAATACGAATTTTGTAATAAAATTTTGAGTAAATGCTAACCCAATTTTGTAATATCTTTTGAAGTCACCCAAAATTTCACAAGAAAATTAATTTGAGCTCCTACTGTTTTGGTTTAGCTCTAACCCCCTAAAAACACAACTTATTTCTTGTTAACCATAATGTCCACAAAACTGCTCCTCATACTAATTCTACCAATCTTGACTTATACCAATACAACTATAATAGTACTTAGTTAAACCAACCAACAACATAACAAAGTATATAATCAAAAGCAAAGAGACAAAAATAACATCCAAATGATCAAACACCATTAAAAGAAGCTGCCCCTACACTAATATGAACTTGCTACACCCAAGTATCATATTTCATAGTCCTCCCTTGTGTTGAACCCATCTGTAAACAGAGGGATCCTGTGCTCCTGTACTATTCCATCCATAGCCTCCTCCTGTGCAAGTTAATCAGCACAAAAAATAGGAATAATGAACACATCACCCAAAATTTCGCAAGATAAATAATTTGAGCTCCTACCACTCTAGGTTTAGCTCTAACTCCTGAAAACACAACTTATTTCTTGTGTCAACCATAAAGTCCACAAAACTGCTCCTTCTACTAATTCTACTAAATAGCCTATCTTTTAATGACATTAAAGCATCAATAAACCAAAGCTCCTCCATAGTGCTAAAATCAAAATCAAAGTTGTTACATTATAGTCTTAGTACTATGGTATTGTGTTTTACTTGCGACGTTGTTTAATTTGCAGTTTGAAGTATATATTATTGTCTTATTTAGACTGTACGGGTCAGTGCTCTCCTTAATTTATTCAAAATTTGCAGTTTGAAGTATATATTATTGTCTTATTTAGACTGTACGGGTCAGTGCTCTCCTTAATTTATTCAAAATTTACAGAGAAATACATTTTTTATGGATATATATACTTTTCCTTTTCCGTAAACAAATGAGCAAATTTATGTTTAATCTTTTCAAATTGAGGATTATGACCGTCAACTCATGTTAACATAAAAAAATGGCTGCCCAGTTGTTATAAGCTTTTTTAGAGCAACAGATTGATTAGCATTCTTAATTAAGTAATTATATATAATAAAAAGAACCATGCAATAATATAATGGGAAGGTTAATCTTGTTCTAGGCTGTCAATATATGATACGTATATATAACGTTTCTAAACTTTTCAAATTTTATTTATACAAAATTTAGTTAATTTGAACAAACTAATTAAATTATATTTCATATGATCGATTTGTTGAGAAATAAGTTCACCTCAATTTGACTAGAGATCTTTTTCTATCATATATATGTCCACATGCACAAATGCGTTCAATTAATAGAATGAACAAATTTATTGTTTCTTCAGTTACAAAGAATGAACAAATTTACAATACCAAAAAGTTAAAAATTATAGACAAACTAATTATATGTATTCTCAGGCTTAGAAGGCTGACATTCATTTCCTATACAAATTAACGCCTTTCTGGTATATCTAAAGTCTCTGATACCAATTAAAATTCTGTCTAAATTGATCAACACGAACCGCCATGGTTGCTCGGGTTGCTACCACAATTCGAGGGCCTTGAGCCGGGCCCACCTTTCGGCAAAGAGCTCAGAAGACTACTCGGCCAGCTTCCCTCGAGTAATCTTGCGGCATCGAGATATTGCAAATTGAATAACACCAGTACCAGCAACAACAATAGCTTTACAACAGGTCTTTGATTAGTACTGAACCTTGCCATCACTACAAACAAACGAATTGTAGAATTATATATACACTTCCTTTTGAAGTGGAACAAATAGTATATAATAAATTAGTGTTGGTTGTGAGTTATATATTGAGATGTATAGAGATGAACCAATGAAGGATGAATGGAAAGGTAGAGATGTATATATAGGTGAGGGTGGGGGTGCAAGTCTACTTCTATTGTTAATTTGGTCAAGCATTTTGAATTAATTTTTTAGGTAGCTTTACGAGACTTTGATTGGGTCAGATCATGAGTTCATAACCTGCGTGGCTGCGTACTAAGAAATAACTAACGACTTAATTCCTTGTTTTGAATTCTCTCCTGTAAGATAGGAATGGGTATGTCCAGTTTCCACGATTATATTGTCCGCTCAGTCTAAACCTGATAGAACAGGGGACCAGTTTTGTATGAAATGGAGACTCATGGTACAACGTGTTATTTGTTCCTGTCTAAAAGGTTTTCTTTATCTGACAATACAGAAAGAATTTCATGTTGCCTGTCTCTTAGTAGTATTAAATTAAGTATACGTGTCTATTTTAATTGAGACATAACTGTTAACGGCTAGCTGCAATGTTTGTTTTGACTTTTGACCAAACCAAAATATGTTGTCACACCTATTAACAACTGTTTTGATCTTTCATACTCGTTTTCTTTGAATTGCGCGCATGCATAATGTTCATCGTTTTTCATGCATAATACATATAATACATCTTAATTATTGAATTTCAAAACTAAACATTACTTTTATTAATTGATTGTCAGAATCTCACTTTGCTTATATTGGTCAGAGTTGAAAAAAAAATCCCTGACAATGATCAAAGAAAACAAAAAGGTACAGTCCTTAGTTATAACAGAGAGCTATGTTCTCATCATTACAGCACTAATACCAGTAGCACCATCACGCATGGAAGTTAAATGATTCTACAAGTAGTAGTAAAACTAATTAAGGTTCTTGAGTTAACTTTTCTCTTCTTTTTTTAAGTGGAGATGCAAAAGAGAGACATGCAAGGAGAGAGGTATATATTTATAACTGGAGAGGACAAGAAATTAAACTGAGTTAACTTTTCATCTTGCATTGCATGTTGTACGTACGTCGGTCAAATTATTTGAAAAGTCTTAATTAGTACTATGGTATAATGTTTTACTTGCGATGTTGCATGGAATATAATATAATGACTTGGTCATTACACCAGACTAATTAAGATGAGAGTATCAGATATATCAAGCTTTGTTTGCACTTTGTAGTATTTTTATTTTTATTTGGAAGGTACAGTCCTTGGTTATAACAGAAAGCTATCTTATCATTATAGCCACTATATATATAATACCATTAGCACCATCATGAATGGAAGTTAAATGATTCTTGAGTTAATTTTTCTCTTTAATTTTTGTGTAAGTGGAGAGAGGTAGGTATGTATAATTGAAGAGGTCAATAAATTAAATTGGTTCAGTTGGTATAAAATTTACAAACCGTGTAAGTCATATTTGCATGTTGTACGTGGGTCAATTTTTTTTAATGTCTACTGTGGTATTATGTTTTACTTGCGATGTTGCATAGAATATAATATAATGACTTGGTCTAGTTTTACACTACACCAGACTAAGATGAGAGTATTACATATATATGTCATAATTTGTTTGCACTTTGTAGTATTTTTATTTTTATTTGGAAGGCTTGCACTGTGTAGTATTATTACCTGATTTATACTGTACGGATCAGTACCCTCCTTAATTTATTCAAAATTTACAGAGACAAATTAATGCATTTTGTATGGATACTTTTCCTTTTGCATGCGTAGATAAATTAATGAGCAAATTTATGTTTAATCTTTTCAAATTTGAGGATTATGACCGTCAACTCATGTTAACATAAAAAAAATGGTCTTGGTCTACTCAATTATCTCAATGATGAGGTAAAACCTCTTAACAAACTATTGGGTTCTCCTCTCAAGCTTAATAGTACAAAATCTCTACCCAAGAACTATGGCTTGTTGATTAAGGGTTCACCTAAATACGATTTAGATTTAGGTAGCCAAGAAATGGTGATCAGACCTAATTTGGTGCACGATGAGTTTGGCAAGATGAAGTCCTGGTCAGCTGATTTGGGAGGATCTGGCTCGGATAAGCCTGATTTGGGACGTCTCAAGTCAGGTTTAAGGCCCTCGAATTGTGGTAGCAACCCGAGCAACCATGGCGGTTCATATAACGAATTGTGGCAAATAACTAATTTTCCCTTATGTAGAATTGAAGGCCTTAAATGAACAGTTGACGGTTGATGGTTGACGGTCTCAAGTCAGGTTTGAGGCCCTCGACAGTTGACGGTCGATATATTCAGAAATGAACAACACTGTATCAGGCGAGGAGAGGATAGGAAGAGAGTCGGATGGAGAGGAAGAGCCCGAGGGTATTTTAGTCATTAATTATTTGGAGTGGTAAAATAAAAAAATTAATTAAGTTTAGAGTGACATTATTATAATTTCAAATTTCGGAATTGTATTTTTCAAATTTGAAAATTTTGAAGTGACAAATAACTAATTTTTCCTTGTGTAAAATAGAACAAAAAACTCTCATTGAGAGATGTAAATAACTTTTTTCTTATTCAATATATGACAGAGGGCTCTTGGCCAGCTGTCCTTCGAAAAAAATAACTTACAAATAACTTAAAAATCAATGAGTTTTACACCGAAAGTTTACACCGGCTCAGATCATATCAGCAAAAAAATAACTTAAAAATGACTTTACACCGAACTGGGCTGGATTAGTTTTACGCCAAGCTTGGCCCAGATAAAATCTGAGCAGGGTAGAGCCGGGTGGAGCCAAGTCTTTACATGAGCCGAGTCGAACTGGACTTTTTTCTTTCAAAACTGAACCAAGCCTGAATCTGAGCTGTTGTGACTTTCTCAATGAGCTGAGCCGAGTCTGAGGTGAGCCAAGCCCATTAGTAGACCTAGCTGAAAGTAAAAGATTAGAGAAAATGCATCGCTCTAATGCTGTGTCTATTAATTGTTGGTGTTATCTAATGTGTGTCTGTGTGGCAATTTGAAGCAACCAGGTTATTAATTGCATGGAAGTGACAACCACAATAACTCCAGTGGTTCAAGAAAAAAAAAAAGAAACAGAGAGAGAGTGCTAGACTGCTAGCCTAGCTAATATTAAGTATATATTACATCAACGAGCTCAAGTTCCAGGTGAAGCAGAACCGGCTCAAGTTCTCGGTACCATTCAACAAACATACTGCAGCCGGCAATACGGAGCTTACTATTTGCTTGTGGGGTCGTTTTCTTTCTGACAAGAACAAGCTTCTGCCGTTAATTATCTGGATAACCTCCAATAAAAGGATTCGAAAATGTGATTAAAAGTGGTTCTATGAGTTCAGAGAAGAGGGCTAGACCGAATCATGGTGTGCACACCTAATTCACCCCTAAGGCATACTAAAGATATATGTCTAGCATTTTACTGGTAGAACAGAGTAGGTCCGATAGGCTCCAAGATCATCCAATCCGCTTTAATATTTGTGCATTCCAGCCTTAATTTTTGTGTGCACAAATTTTAAAACTGATTGGATGTTCTTGAAGTCCATCAAAACTAAAGTAGCGACTATAGCACTTTGGTTTAGATGAACTGTTGTACGATGTACATTTATGTGAACTGCTGTTTTTATCACATTTTTGCACTGGAAAGTCCGATTAAGACAAAATTAGATTCTGTGTAACCATGGTAGATGACTCTTCGAATTTTATGTTTGGTGTTTTAACTAATTCTGTGTGTGTGACTTGGAGAATCTCAGATAAATATGACTTGGAGAAGGGACTCACGACTTCATCTCTCTCTCCGCTTCCCTTTTTCTACTTGGAAATTAATGATTTCTGCAAAATGCAAATGGGCTAAAGCAAATTTAGTCCGAGGTGTAATATAGGGGGGTTTTTAATATACGTGCTAAAGCAAATAAGGTCTCAAACTCTGAATATAAACTGAAATGTTCAGGTGTGGTACACATGTAAACAGAGAAGAGTATGGCTTTTAAATTTCAGCTTTCAACTTTGATCAAGTCGGTCTTAACAGTAGATACTTCAAACTATTAGACCAAGAAACTATTTAACATGTCTCATACGGTTATACCAACTTTAATTTCTTCCCACTCTCTTCTTATATATACCTCTCCCCATGCATTTCTTTCTTCTACATCCCAAACCTTAATTCCTTATACCTCTCTCTCCAATCACACAACAATAAAAAAACAATTTCAAATTTAAAGAGCTAGATAGTCGAGAATTCAAGATGGCGCTAAGTAAAAATCAGAGGATGTGCATCGTTCTAGTGCTATGGTTAGTGCTGGTGTTGTTGAATGCGTGGCAACTCGAAGCCGCTAGACCTTTGGCCGGAAGCTGGTCGTCATCGGTCAGTCAACTGTTAAGCTCCTTGCGTAAAAGTGGGCCCTCTAGTTGTAGCAACAATCCCAAAATTTCCGGACATTGCCCATGAGATTTCTTCACATCACGCGCTTAATTTTCATATCCATTTTCTCTTGTAAATCAATTAATCGTCTATGTATAGGTATTATTTTTTATTTCCCTCTTCAATCTTCAATTGAATAAATTTAATTCATTAATTTATTCAATTGGAGTTTGATCTTGTAAGCTATACATATATAGTATATATATATATATAGTCAACAACTACTAATTTTAAAGTTGATATAAATAACAACATGGCAATAAAGTTTGTTATATATTTTTTGTTTGATGGGTGCTATTACAGTTGTTTGGAGAATTTTTGTTTTCTCATAACGGTCAAACCTCATAGATTTCAATTTGTAGAATTGACATTAGATATTGTACTTATATAGCAGAACTGACACGTGGCATTCGATGGTTGTCGACATAAGAATGAAAATTCCAACTAGCTAAAAGTCTTTTGCTTTAATCTTTCTAGCCGTCATATCAAGCATGAGAAAAATAAAAATATTATTATATATTTGTATTGATTAAAACTGACTGATTATGTTATTATGTTAGGCGATCAATTAATAGCGATTATGTAATTATATTCGTGATAATAGCTCTTATATTTCGATTAATCGGCCGAAATATGGGTCTTGTTTTTTTTATACACTTAAAGAGATAATCAATTGCATTAAAAAAATTAAGCATTAATTATTCACAAAATACTTCTAGTCAGATCTCGAAGTTGTGATACTAGGGGTGGCAACGAATCAAACCGAATCAAACTTATTCTAGTTTGAGTTTGAGTTTGAATAAGATTCAAATTGAACTGGCTTGATTTGTTTCAAATCGAATTAATTTTGAATTACACATTTTTCGAATCGAAGTCAATCGAATTACGAACTACAAATTTTTTGGACAGACCTAGTTATACCGGTAGTTTATGCATTAGTTTCTTCTCGCCGAACAAAATTCACATGATTTTCTTTTACCTTTCACGAATTCATACTAATGGATTATGGACCAATTCAAGATTTTCTTATCTTCTACGCTACTTGATTGATTAAAATCACAGCATGGACCTAGTCAAATGAAACTTAATTTTGTTACCATTATATTAACAATTTTCAGCTATGATATAAATTTGGTTCGTGCATTATTAAAGATTAATGGTTGAGTCCATTAGTTGTATTATTTGATATTCAAACCTAAATAGTTTGCGAATCAATTTCAAACAAATTATACCCAGTTTGAGTTTGATTTGAATAAGATTCAAACCGAACTAGTTTGATTTGTTTCAAAATGAACTAATTTTGAATCAAACAAAACTCAAATCGAATCACAAACTACGATTTTTTTGCCACCCCTATATGACACACAAGATATTTGCCTTAGCGCTGTAATTTTTTTTTTGTGCCAACTAGTTAAGTCTACACATTTTAGACCATAAAGTAAACACTAAAGACTAGAAACTAGAGACCAAAAGTTTAAATATCATTTATCGTGCATGTCATAGCAGAATAGTTAGAAAAAACAACGTTATATTCATATAGTACTGCTATAACGTGCTATAATTAATACGTTATAGTGTCAATAGCTCTATAATTTTTATAGTCTGAAAATACAATAACAATGTTATAACAACACTATAGCGCGCTATTTAGAACCTTACTAGAGACCAAATCCAACAATATATATGCACATCTTATTATTTGGGGACAAAATTGAGGCGTAGTCAAGTTCAACTGTTATATTTATATTTATTTTAATTTATAATTAGAATACCTTTTTATTTTCCCATATTGGCGATTAGTTCTTGCTCCAACGTCACATATGAAGTAAGCTTGGTAGTTGATGTTGAAAACAGTTTATGTAGACTACCTTCTTTTGACCGTTTCAGTTATTTGATAAACTTGCTTGCAAATTAATCTTCTTACATGAATTCAATCTCTTGACCAAGATATGAAAATAGCTTGTAACAATTAAATTCTCCTTCCTTTGGTGTTGAAATTTATACTTTACTGTACTGGAGCATTTCATGTAAAGGTAAAAATATATATGATCACCTGGAAAAACATTTCCAGATCATGCTTTAATTTATTTTAACAAATTAAATGTTATTATATTTGCTTATACATCCATTGATATTTAAATAAAGTAAATAAATCAGGAGGGTATTTCTTTTTTCCAGAGATTTGACCCTTATTATTTATATTATTATTATTATTATTATTATTATTATTATTATTATTATTATTATTATTATTATTATTATTGTTATTATTGTTATTATTGTTATTATTGTTATTATTGTTATTATTGTTATTATTGTTATTATTATTATTATTATTATTATTATTATTATTATTATTATTATTATTATTATTATAAGCAAAGCACTGGTCTAGCTACCAAGTGTAAACATATGTGACATATGTGACATACTTGACACGGTTGTCATTCTTCACTTAAGCTGGCCTAGCTACCAAGTTTCTATTATATATATAGACTATATATTCAAACTATTAGACCAACTCTAGTATGACTTAATTACACGGTTTATAACAATTAGAATTATTTTTAATAAACAATATTAATTAAACTCTTAAATCTATAACAATCGGTAACAAATTACGATCATATAAATTATATTATTTTCCTAAAAAAATATTCATTCTTAAAAGAAAATATGATTGAGAATAATGAAATTCAGGTCTTGTCTATTTATTTCTCTTGGTTCAATTAATTTAAATCCTCTTTATTATTGGTAAATGACCTTTTCAATTTCCTTTGATCCGTAAATTAATTTAGTATACAAAAATAGATTCACTTAGATCTATACATTAATAGTCAAACATGTGTGATTTGAAAATTTAAGTAAAAGTTAATTATTTAATACTCTGACCAAAATTAAAATATGAGCTAATACTCATTCAATATCTGAAAAATCTTGATGATGTAACGTTAAAAGTAAAAATCCGAGAAAGTGCATCACTCTAATGCTGGCTAGTGTTGGTGTTGTCTACTGTGTGGCAACTTTGAAGCGACCTGGTTATTGCATGGAAGTTGCCACCACAATAATTCCAACAGTTCATGCAAATAAAATTTTCTTGTGAATACTAGAGTTTCATCACAGGTTTTAATTTATGTCAATTTTTTATTCAGTTCTTTAAAGGTAAGTCTTAATGACAAAAATAATTGATATAACTTGTTTATTTTTTTTTCATTCAATTTTTGTTTCTTCTCTTTATTTTGTATTATTTTTTGTTTTTATGAGTGTAATAAAATTTAGTAGACAAAACTCCATATTTAAGCAAAAAAAAAAAATAGCTAATTTTATAGTTTTATGTAGCAATAAACTAATATGTAATAAGATATAACATGGTGATATATAATTCATTGTTATTCGCCATTTGCGTGTCACTGTAGATCAGTACACATAGCGGGTCAATCGTGACTCGCTACATTGAGAAAACTAACTTTCTCAGCTTAGACTATCTGAAGGATTAACAATAATAATTAATAATTAATTAAAACTTCGTAATAAAAGGCTAAAAGCCAAAGCACAAGTCTACCAAGTCCTCTCTCTCCACTTTGTCAAGGTAGAAAAGTCCGTTTTACCCCCACCGAGTTACCATTTCAGTCTAATATTTTACCCACTTATTAATATTTCTTTACTTTAGTTATTCAAGGCGTCCGCGTTTCCCTTTTTCAGACAACCATGTATGGTTTAATTTATTAGTTTATTTTAGATTAGACAGTTTATATTAATTTTGACCGTATACCTACTTATCTTCTGGGCTGATTCAAGATTTTTGTGAGGAGAAAAAAACATATCGAATTGATTTTTATTTTCATTCAATTGTATAAAAAAATATATCGAATTGATTTTTATTTTGTATTATCAAATATAAACTTATTAACAATTATACTTGATAAAAAAAAATAATGTTTTTGACTTATATTTCTAATACTCTGACTTATAATTTGTAATGCTTTAATTTATAATTCTAATTATCAATTATAATTCAGAAAATTTATTTTAATTTTAATACTAAAATTAATTTGAATTACAAAACAAAACATTCAAAGAAGAACATAAAATTTTTCAGAGAAAGGCAAAGTCAATCGGTACCAATAAATCACCACTAAATCTCAAAATCCAGGAGGGACGGCTACTCTCCTATGTTCTACTCTGGGTCCGCCCCTGCCTACCTTTGACATGTTTGGTTTGTTCATAATATCATATTAATATGAGACTGTTTGATCTGAAATAAACGACTGAGATCTATCTAGATTAATTTAATGGTCACATAGGTCCATACTATCAGTGAGGAGGTGCATTTAAAAGTGGTGTGAATTGTAAATAAAACATTTTGGACGGCGCACATTGGAAAATTAAATGCCTAATTCAAACAAGCACCACCTTTCAAAAACAAAAAGTAACAAGCACACAACATGGAGTTCAAACTATTTTTGTTTGACTTTTTTTACTTCATAATTCGTATAATTAAATATTAAAATAAAAAGTATACAAGAACTTGTACTGCCATTACTTTTTATTACATATTTATAGGAAATTAGTATCAACTTTATTCAAACGCAAAATAGTATAAAAACAAATCCTGCAATTCAAGAAGATGAGGGTTGAAATGCTTTCATTTTTTGTACATCTATCATGTCTTCATTTTTAAAAGCATTAATAAATTAAAATTTAAATCATAAACATCAAAATAAAACCGTTAGATGTGATGTATGTTATTTTCTCTATGTGCTCATAAAAAAAAATCACATTTCAATTTTTTTTTCATGTGAATAAATTATTTGAAAAATCAACGTCTGGAAATTATCCACATTAGTATATTTTTACAAGCTCTCAATGACAACCTAAACAAAGTTGAAACGTTATAAATTTTTACGCGTGCATAGATAAAATAATGTAAATTATATCCAACGGTTTTCTTTTGACTTTTAAGTTTTAAATTTTAAGCTATTAAAGTTTTTAAAAATGAAGGCACAATGAAGACACAAAAAATAAAGACATTTGAATCCTCTTCATTCAATAATCCTTAACTTGTGCTGGCCTCTTTACACACGCAATTAAGCACAATTTGGTTGCCAATTAAATTAATATTAATTCGATTTGATCAGCAAAAAAGAAAATGATGGCATGCAGAATTGCTCAGAAAAACACATGCATGTAGGATTTTCTTTGTTACACATCATGTCCAGTATCTGATCAACTATCTGAATTCAAACATTGCTTGTAGAAAACACAATATTAGACTAGCACCTAATTTATTCTTCGGTTTTGACTGGTGCACACAAATATATATATAGCAAAATTTTAATTTGAAAAATTAACTCTAAAATAAATAAATAAATCAATTTGAAATAATTAATGGTTACTGTAACTATGGTTGACCTGGCTCTCAAATCTAATTCGCTATTTGATTCGTTCATTAGAATAGTAGATTAAATTATTCAACACTATCTTCAAATTTTTAATATATTCGTTTGACTTATTCCTAACAAAACTAATCCTAAATTATTAGATTTACTTCGTTTAGGATCAAGATTTATTCGATCAAATTGATATACATCATCTGGCATGTAATGAAAAAAAATCTAAAATATCTTAGAATATCCAAACATATTATACAAAATTGAAGAGGACCCAAGTATTAACAATCTATTATATATTGTACTTTAACAAACTAAACAATATTTTTCATGTTGATCAAACTAGGAGTGCTTAAAAAAACTCATAATTCATAACTCGTTCGGAATCAATTCGGATTTAACTTACCAACAACTCGAGTTGAAATTGACTCAAGTCAAAACTAACTCGAGTTTATTGACTCGGTTGTCTCACAAGTTGGATCCAAGGTACTCCTAACTCGGTTTGGAATCTACTCGGTTGACTCATTGACTTGATAAACTATGTAATATTTTGCTAGACTTTGTACTATTTAGTAATTTGATAAACTTTGTATTATTTAATTATGTATTTGTCATTGTTTTATTATATAAAGTTTTAAATTGTGTACTATTTATTTTGTAAGGTTTTGTTTTCGTAATTTTTAATTTGATAAGCTATGTACTATCTATGAGTCACGAGTTGACTCGAATTGTTTGCGAATTGAATCCAAATTGGAGTTTCTTACTCAAAACTGAATTAGCAATTCGGACTCAACTCGACTCGTGAGTTCACGAATTGAATCCAAGTTGTCCTCAATTCAGACTCAACTCAGCTCATGAACAACCCTAAAATCAAACATTCTCATTTTTTGAAGGAGCTTTACACACCTAATTTACGATTAAATAAAAAAAAATTACACACCCTGAGGGAGCTTTACTCATCTAAATTAATTACATCAAATGTTACACAAAATCAAGGTTCTAAATAGCGATTATAGCGGCATAGCGGAGAGACCAAAAAAAAAAGCTATTGCGAATAGCGTAGCTATAGCGGAAGCTATCACACATAGCGATTTTGCCTTTTCAAACTTTATATTCTATATTTCTACTAATTATCAACATAATCAATATTAGAGAATTGATGTAAAACTAAATGACAACTAATAATCTAAGTCTATATTTTTTTATCAATTATGCAAATAAGAAGGAAAAAAATTTAAAAAGTAACATTATTTAATAGTTTATACTTCATGGTATTACATATTATAATAGACAAAGAGCAATTAATTTTATAATGTAAATGAAGTCAATATACATATTTAAATATTTTATAATTATAATAATAATCAAAATCAGTTTTCAATTGAAACAAACGATAATAATTTTACAAATGAATACTATAAAAAGAGTAATCAAAATGAAGAATTAGTATTTGAATATTTCTCGATATAGAATGATAGAATAAATCACAAATAAAAATAGAAGCATATAGTTTGGTTTAGTATATTTATCGTAGAAGACCATGTAGCATTAGAAATAAGATTAGAAGTACAGAAGTTCATATAAATTGCAAAAAAAAAAAATCATGTAGCATAGCGGTAGCTATAGCGGGTCTCATATAGCGGTAATAGCGGCCAGCTATTATAGCTATAGCGGTCGTAGCTAAGTTAGCACAATTTTATCTCATAGTTTAGCGTTTATGGTCCAGAAAAGCTATAGCACCGCAATAGCTAGCTATTTAGAACCCTGCACAAAATGCATTGATCAAACATTCTCATAGATTCATGTACATCTGATCCAATTGCTATCTTTGGAGAGAGAAATAAAAAAACAAGCAGTGACTAGCAGTGTTGTAAAAACACGTCTGTTTAGACCGATTAATTGATCGCTGACGGTGATCAAATTGTTGAATTTTTATAAATTTATTATGTGTTTTACAAAATTGTTGTTTTCAGACCATTAAAATTTTGAACTCATCTTAATAAATAATAAAAAAATTCAAAAAAAATATAAAATTTGATATGCAAGCACATCTTAATATATTCATCATGTTAAACAGTTTGAATTGACTATTTGAAACTTTGAAAATCTAAGATGTAATTCAGTGTCACCAAAAAAAAAATATAAGTAGATCCTGGCCTCCTCATATGTAATCAATTTAAATTCTACTTTCATAGTTTTTAATTTTTTTATGAATCAAATGAACCGATTTAAACTAAGAGCCTTGGAAACAAAGTAACATTACGTCATTAGTGAAGCACAAAAGAGGAAGAAGATTTTGTCTACTTTTATGGCGTCACTAATAGTGTCCCAACTTACCGGACACGCGCGTTTGTCTGTTTTTACTCTTACACCTCGTACAGTACAATGACCAAGTCATTAATTCCATCCAAAAAATAGAATTGTCAAATTATTTGACCAAATGAAATGTTAACATCCTATGCAACTATGACTTCCACGCTCTATTTCTTTCTTCATTCCTTCTCACTATATATACCAACCACACCATGCAACTCTCTTCTACAACAAACATCTTCACTTTCACAAAGAGAAATTTTCAGATTTCAAATTTGAAAGAAGAGCAAACCTTTTTTGTTTCAATTAAATCTCCAAACATGATGCTAGGAGCAAATCAAAGGAGGTGCCTCATTCTACTTCTATGGCTGGTCCTGGTGTTGTGTAATGTGTGGCATCTCCATGCTGCTAGGCCTAGGCTATTGTCAGGAAGTGGGTCGTCCAATTGTACTGGCAACGGTAGCAACACAGGAGGCTCATGCCGATAAACTGAAGTGCTTTTTTTTTAACAAGATTTGTAATCTTTTTTTTTTTCCCCAATTCTTTCCAATTATGAGCTTGGGGTAATCATATATCTGGAACATTTTTTGTACATGCAGTTTGGTCAATATTTTTTCATTCTTTATTTATTTTGTTTTCCTTTGATCAGGAAGCCAATTAAAGCTTCTGTGTAAAATAAGAGTTTAACGTTAAGTTTCATAATTTTATTCTTTTGGAATTAATTTAATTGCTTCTCTTCTAAGGGTCTTGTTTGCAGTGCAGTTCTGACAAATTGTATTGTCAGCATTTCACTATTATGGATTTTACTGACATGATTGACATGGTAAATAAACCAACAAAAAACATTGGATAGTAAAATAACAAGTTTAAATTATGAGTAAACAATTTATATAATGTTTAATGTTTAATATCCCACTATATCAAAATATAAACAGCACAGCCGTAATTTTAACTTCACAAAATTTGATATCAAATTTCATAATTATCAATAAAGTTGTCTAAATCTTCACACATTATAGCAAAAACTTTAAGTCAAGTATACTTCTAATTAACTAAACATAAATTATATTTACTTTTCTACATCTAGACTATTATTCCCATCAAACTAACATCACCATCCATAAAACATCAGTATCATTAACGTTGTCTAAATCTCAACATCCAATAATACAAACAATTAAAATAAAAAATAAAATAAACCGTCTCCATCAGTAGTAAACAACAACAATCTTCAACATCAGCTGACTAGCAACCGAAGGAAATGGACATCTTCTTTTTTTTTCGCTAAGTTTGCAAGTGGAGAGACCAGTGCAGCCTCAACCTTCCCTTTCCTATCAAAGGTTTTGTGGAATGGAAGTGTGGATGAGAGGGTGGGGGCAATAGAGATGGGAGGACTGACAGCTAAGACTATTCTCTCTGATACTCCCGACGAGAGTGAAGAAGGATGGAAAAGTGTCGGGAGACGAAATAGCTAGCGGCTAGAGCTATCATTGCCGACTCTCTTCTCCCGAATAGTGCGAAGGAACACGAGGAGATGCAGAAGTTGTAATAGGATAGTGGAGTGGAGAGGAGAGGGGTGACCTATTGGCACGGGTGGTGGAGCGGAGGAATAGCTTGCTACCGGTCTCCATCCTCCACCAGAACAGAAGAGAATAGAAGATGAATTACCGGCGAAAATAGTAGAGCGAAAGAGACTCGCTTGATAGGAAGGCAGCTGAATGGACTAGGCAAAGAAGGTGGGATGGAGTGGCGGCTAGAACCTTAATCAATATTAAATTTCTTAATTTTTATTATAAGAGATTCAATTGGTTATGCCTTCTTTAATTTATTAGAGTCAATTTCTAATTGCAAAAGTCCATTCCAAATCCGTCAGCATAAAAGAAGCCTTGTGTCCTTTTTCAGTTCCATTATTTTCAAATATATATAGCTTTTTTTAACATTTTGTGCTACTTTGCAATTTCTTTTAGACAAGTCTGTACTCTGTAGACGCATACATACACACTCTTTGTTATTTATTATTTTTTTTTTGAGAAAACACTCTTTGTTAAAATTTAAAGCTTTAATTTAATCTTTGCTAAAATTTATTGGTGAATTCAAATTATCTCTAACTCGGTTCGGAAACTACTCGATTAACTTGATAAACTATATAATGTTTTGTTAGACTTTGTACTATTTAGTAATTTGGTAAACTTTGTTATATTTAATGAGGAGGGTTCAAATGCCTCCATTTTTTGTGCCTCCATCATGCCTCCATTTTTTAAAACTTTAATAATTCAAAATTTAAAACTTAAAAATCAAAATAAAATCGTTGGATATGATCTACATCATTTTATCTATGCACATGTAAAAAATTATGTCATTTCAATTTTATTTTGATTGTCATCAAGAGCTTGTAAAAAATGCACTAATTTGGATGATTTCTAGACGTTGATTTTTGAACTTATTGATTCACATAAAAACAAAATTGAAATGTGATAATTTTTTATGAGCACATAGAGAAAATAACATAGATCACATCTAACGGTTTTATTTTGACTTTTAAGTTTTAAATCTTGAGTTATTAAAGTTTTAAAAAATGGAGGCATGATGGAGGCACAAAAAATGGAGGCATTTGAACCCTCCTCATATTTAATTATGTATTTGTCATTGTTTTATTATGCGAAGTTTTAAATTGTGTACTATTTAGTAATTTGGTAAACTTTGCTATTTGTTTTATTATGTAAAATTTTAAATTGTGTACTATTTTGATAAACTATGTACTATTTATTTTGTTAGATTTTGTTTTGGTAATTTTTAATTTGATAAGCTATATACTATCTATGATTCATGAGTTGACTCAAGTTGTTCGCGAATTGAATCCAAATTAGAATTTCTAACTCACAACTGAATTATCAACTCGGACTCAACAAAATAAGTTACAATAATATATATAATTAAAAAAATTACAAGCAAGAAATATAACATTTTTCAACTAACAATAACATAAAAAAGTGTTCATTAAACAATTTAGAACTTAACAAATTGTTACACAAAAATAAATTGCTTTATGAAAAATAACATGCAAAATTGGGTCAGCATTTACTCAAATTTTATTACAAAATTCGTATTCAAATTCTAAATATCGGGTTAATCAAAATATAATTCATATGTAATCAATTTAAATTATAATTTCAAACTTTTTAATTTTTTTATGAATAAAATGAACCGATTTAAACTAGTGTTGTAAAAAAAGTCCATTTAGGCCGATTAATCGGTCAATTAGCCGTATACGTACGGTAACCAAAATGTTACATATTTTCTCAATTAATCGGCCAATTATTTTCAATTATAGCTGATTATTCCGAATTATTATCGACTAATCACTTGACAGTACTATATCCGTCCGATAACTGCATACCGTTATTTACAACACTGATTTAAACTAAGAACCTTGAAAACAAAGTAACATTGAGTCACTAGTGTCTGAACTTAGCGGACACGTTTGTCTGTTTTTACTCTTAAACCTTGTACAATGACCGAGTCATTTAATTCCACCCAAAAAATAGAATTTCAAATTATTTGACCAAATGTTAATTAACATCCTATGCAACTATGACTTCCACGCTCTATTTCTTAATTCCTTCTCACTATATATACCAACCACACCATGCAACTCTCTTCTACATCAAACATTTTGACTTTCAGAAAGAGAAAATTTCAGATTTCAAATTTGAAAGAAGAGCAACCATTTTTTCAATTAAATCTCCAAACATGATGCTAGGAGCAAATCAGAGGAAGTGCCTCATTCTACTTCTATGGCTTGTCCTGGTGTTGTGTAATGTGTGGCATCTCCATGCTGCTAGGCCTAGGCTATTGTCAGGAAGTGGGCCATCCAATTGTACTGGCAACGGTAGCAACACTGGAGGCTCATGCCCATAAACTGAAGTGTCCTTTTTTTTAACAATATTTTTAATCTCTTTTTTATTGATTTTTTTTCCCCAATTCTTTCTAATTATGAGCTTGGGGCAATCACGTCTAGAACATTTTTTGTACATGCAGTTTGGTCAATATATATATTTTTTCATTCTTTATTTATTTTGTTTTCCTTTGACCAGGAAGCCAATTAAAGCTTCTGTGTAAAATAAGAGGATAATGTTAAGTTTCATAATTTTATTCTTTTGGAATTATTTTAATTGCTTCTCTTCTGAGGATCTTGTTTGCAGTGCACTTCTGTCAAATTGTATTGTCAGCATTTCATTGTTATAGATTTTACTGACATGATTGACATGGTAAATAAACTAACAAAAAACATTGGATAGTAAAATAATTATGAGTAAATAATTTATGTAATGTTTAGTGTTTAATATATATCCTACTATATCAAAATATAAACAGCACAGTCGTAATTTTAATTCATCAAACTTCACAAAGTTTTATATCATATTTCGTAACTGTCAATCAAGTGGTCAAAATCTTAAAGAAACTTTAATTAATATTTCTTTTTAAAACTTGTATAGTGACTATCAAGTATAATTTCATTAACTAAATATAAATTATATTTATTTTTCTACATGCATATTATTATTCACATCAAACTACATTGACATTTATGAAACATCAATATCATCAACATCTAATAACACAAACAACTAAAATAACAAAATAAAACAAACTCTCTCTATTAGTTGTAGATACTGACGACCTTCAACATCAACTGGCTAGTGACCGAGGAAAATGAGATATCCTCTCTTTTTTTCAGCTAAGTTTGCAAGTGGGGACACCGACACAGCCTCAGCCTTCCCTTCTTTATCAAAGATTTTGTTGAGCGGGGATGTAGATGAGAGGGTGAGGGCACCAGAGACGGGAGAATTGACGACTAAGACTATTATCGCAAACTCTTTCTAAAACTCCCGACGAGGGTGGAGAAGGACAGAAAGGTGCCGGGAGACAAAATAGTTAGCGTGTAGGGTTATCATTGCCGACTCTCTTTTCTCTCGAATAGTGGAAAGAACAACGAGAAGACACAGAAGTTGTGATATGACAGTGGAGTGGAGAGGGGGGTGACCTATTGGCGTGGGTGGAGCAGAGAAATAGCTTTCTACCGGTCTTTGTTCTCCGCCCGAAAATAAGAGGATAGAAGATGAATTACTGACAGAAATCGTAGAGCGAAGGAGACTCACTTGAAAGGGAGGCAAATGAACGGACTATGCGGAGGACATGGGATGGAGTGGCAACTAGAACTTTACAACAACAACAACAACCAAGTCTTTAGTCCCAAACGAGTTGGGGTAGGCTAGAAATGAAACCCAATCACAATCAAACAATAAAGATAAGTAATAATAAAATAGTCATAAAATAAAAGTAATAAAAATAAAAGTGAAAGTGATAATAATAATACTAATACTAATATTAACTATATTCTATCTAATCGTAGAGGTCAAAGTCCTAAGCTTACATCCTAGACTCCAACTTCCTACTCCTATGACCTAAGACCTATAATACTATCTCTAAATAATCCCTAACCAACACTAGGTCATGGTTCTGGTACGTGGATCACTAGCTTCCATGCGCTCCTGTCCGAAGCCGACTCCTTAGCTATATTCCACTCCTTCAAGTCTCTTTTTATTGCTTCGTCCCATGTCAATTGTGGCCGACCTCTGTCTCTCCTTGTGTTTTCGATACGCCTTATAATTCCAGTACACACCGGTGCTTTAGGAGGCCTCCTTTGGAGATGTCCAAACCATCTAAAACGATTTTTGATGATCTTCTCTTCAATTGGTGCTACCCCAAGTCTGTCACGTATATCATTATTTCTGATGCGGTCCCATCTTATATGCCCACAACTCCAACGCAACATACGCATCTCTGCTACACTTATCTTCTAAACATGTTGCCTTTTAGTAGCCCAACATTCTACACCATATAATATCACAGGTCTGATAGCCGTCCTGTAGAACTTACCTTTGAGATTTTAGGGGACTTTTCTGTCACATAGAATGCCAAATGCCTGTCACCATTTGACCCATCCCGCTCGAATCCTATGACTAACATCTTCATCAATCTCACCATCACTCTGTAACATCGACCCTAAATATCGAAAGGTGTCCTTCCTAGGCACTACTTGTCCAGCCAAAGTGACATCTCCATCATCTGACCGGACACCACTGAACTTGCACCTCATATACTCGGTTTTAGTCCTACTAAGTCTAAAACCCTTCGATTCTACAGTTTGTCTCCACAACTCTAGTTGCCTATCAACTCATATCCTACTCTCGTCGATTAGCACCACATCATTAGCAAAGAGCATACACCAAGGGATCTCCCCTTGTATGTCCCTTGTAACTTCGTCTATCATCAGAGCAAAAATGTAGGGGCTCAAAGCTGACCCTTGATGTAAGTCCTATCTTAAGAAGAAAGTCATTGGTTTCGCTATTGCATGCCCTGACACTAGTCACAACGTCATCATACATATCCTTGATGAGGGTAATGTACTTTGTTAGAACTTTCTTCTTTTCAAGAGCCCACCACATAACATTCCTCGGTACTTTGTTGTACGTTTTCTCCAAGTCGATAAATACCATGTATAGATCATTCTTCTGCTCCCTATATCTCTCCATAAGTTGTCTCGTCAAGAAAATCGCCTCCGTGGTCGACCTCCCAGGCATGAAACCAAATTGGTTCTTCGTAACGCTTGTAACTTTTCTTAAGTGATGCTCGATGACTCTCTCCCAAAGCTTCATTGTATGACAAATAAGCTTAATTTCTCTGTAATTTGTACAACTTTGAATACCTCCCTTATTCTTGAAGATTGGTACTAATATGCTTCTCCTCCAGTCATCAAGCATCTTGTTTAATCTGAAAATACTATTGAACAACTTAGTTAGCCAAGCTACTCCTACATCTCTGAGGCACCTCCATGCCTTGATAGGGATGTTATCAGGCCCCAACGCCTTGCCTACTTTCATCCTTTTTAACGCCTTCTTCACCTCAGACTCTTGAATTCTCCTAACAAATCTTTTGTTGGTGTCATCAAAAGTGTCATCCAACTCGATCGTGGTGTTATCATCTTCTCCATTGAATAGCTTGTCGAAGTATGCTCCTCATCTATTCTTTATCTCGTCATCCTTCACCAGAAGTCCACCATTCTCGTCCTTAATGCATTTAACTTGATTAAAGTCTCTCGTCTTCCTCTCGCGAAGTTTAGCTATCCTATAGACGTCTTTTTCGTCCTCCTTCATACTTAGCTTATGATATAGATCTTCATACACATGACCCTTTGCTTCACTCACCGCCTTTTTTGCGTTCTTTTTTGCCGCTATGTACTTTTGAATGTTGTCCTCACTCTTGTGATGATGCAAGCATTTGTAGCATTTTCTCCTTGATAGCCTTTTGCACGTCCTCGTTCCACCACCAAGTATCTTTAGGTTCTCGTTTATTTCCTCTTGTCAATCCAAACACCTCCATAGCCACCTTTCGAACGCAAGTTGTCATCTCCTCCCACATGCGATTTGTTTGTCCTTCTATGTTCCATGCCCCTTCTCTAATCACCCTATCCTTAAACACCCGTGAGGCATCCCCGTTGAGCTTCCACCATTTCGTCCTTGTGATTTTGACGCCTTTGTCCTGCCAAACACGTATCCAAAGACGAAAATCGGATACCATAAGCTGGTGTTGTGAAACAACACATTCTCCAAGTATCACCTTACAATCTACGCAAGTTCGTTTGTCCTCTCTCCTAGTAAGGACAAAATTGATCTGACTAGAGTGTTGGCCACTAATATGGGATTGTCTCTTTCTAAAGAAGGTGTTAGCTAACATGAGGTCATAAGCTACGACGAAATTCAAGATCTCTTCTCCTTCTTGGTTCCTATCACCATATCCAAAACCTCCATGCACCCTCTCAAATCCCCCACTAGTTGTATCAACATGGTCGTTAAAATCTCCTCCTATGAAAAGTTTCTCACTACTAGGCACCCCTCTAACCATGCCATCAAGATTTTCCCAAAATTCCCTCTTGGCAGTCTCACTTAAACCTACTTGTGGGGCATACACACTAATGATGTTCAAAACCTTATCTCCAACTACCAACTTAACTAGAATGATTCTATCCCCTTGTCTCCTAACGTCGACAACTCTGTTCTTGAAGCTCTTATCAACTAAGATGCCCGCCTCATTCTTGTTTCATTCTTTTCCTGTATACCATAGTTTGAAGCATGTATCCTCCACCTCCTTCGCTTCTGGCCCGTCCATTTAGTCTCCTGAATGCATAAGATATTTACACGTCTCTTAATCGCAGTATCAACTATCTCTCTTAGCTTAAACAGGTCCCTACATTCCAACTACCTAAATGAATCCTACTTTCGTCTGCTAGCTTCCTTGCCCCCCGCACCTGTCGATTAGGTGCGAAGACCCTTGCTCATTTACCACTACATCCGGGCGCCGATGTAGCGCGCCACTAATGAGGTGACGATCCGGCCCTTGCTCATTTAACACCACACCCGGGTTCCGATATGGTGCGTCGCTAGGAGGGTTAAGCCCCAACGAAATATCTATGGGTTTCATTTTATAAGAGAATGGCTAGTTTTTTTTACCGCTGGCTCGCCAAGCCTATCACGAACCCTTCTCCTTTATCCTGATTATGCCTTCTTTAATTTATTAGATTCAATTGGTTATGCCTTCTTTAATTTATTAGAGTAAATTTCGAATTGCAAAAGTTCATTCCAAATCCGTTAGCATAAAAAAGGTCATGTGTCATGTTGCAATTGTATTTTCAAATATATATAGCTTTCAGTAGAAATAGAGTGTTTCTAAATTCATTAAGTTTCTTTATAAATCTCTAAAATTTGTTGGATTGAATTCAAATAATAAATTCAAGCTGTTAAATTTTGATTATTTTAAGTGATGCGTCTAAATGCAAAAAATTTAAAATTTATTTTGTATAGAGTCGTGGTTAAATGACGTAAAAAAGTGAATACATTAAAATTAATTTATAAACCTTGTAATTTTGACCACTTAACTTTATATTAAATTAATTAAAATTTTAAAATTTTCACATATGTAGACTCATCACTCGTAAAGTAAAGAATTTTAATAATTCGAATCCATCGTTTGAAACCAATTCGATAGATTTTTAAAATTGAATTCATAAAAGAACTTGATAAACTTAGAAACACCCTAATTCTACTCTGTAGACGCATACATACACACTCTTTAAATTTAAAGGTTTAGTTTAATCTTTGCTAAAATTTGATGGTGAACTTGTTTTTTTTATTTTTATTTTTTCTCTTTTGCAAAATGAAGAGAACTACTTCAGAGTTTAGAAAGTTAATTCCATCTATTTAGATACGCAGCCAGCTAGCAAAATTCTTCCTTGACCACCTCATAATTTTTTAGATACGTACGCAGCCACCAAATTTCCAAGTCTTGAAAAGTAACCTGTATAAAATTCTTCCTTGACCATATATATATATATATACATATATATATATATATATATATATGAGGTGGGCTATGGTGAGTTGCGAAGTAAAACGCGTTTCTACTTCACGCCGTATTTTTATTTTGAAAGTCCAAACGACCGATCCGAACTGTTAGATATTTAATCCATATTGAAATGTGCTTGGAGACAAAATTTTATATTTTTTGGAAAAATTTTACTATTTATTAAGTATTTTTGAAAATTGTTGTTTTGCTGTGAACAGTAAAAAACAGTAAAATTTTCTGGACCATCAGATCAGCGACTTTCAAAATTGCTTAATAAATAGTAAAAAAATTCCAAAAAATATAAAATTTGGTCTCCAAGCACATTTTAATATGGAGAACAAGATGAACGGTTCGGATCGACATTTTGAACTTTAAAATCGTAAAATATGAGCGTGAAGTAAAATAGTCGCTTTACTTCGCAACTCACCGTAGCCCACCTCTATATATATATATATATATATATATTTGGTAATACACATGAAATTAGACTTCCAACAAAATCTCATTATGCATGTGTTTGAACACTCCCTTCCATAGTTCGTCATTATTCAATTTCAGAATTTGAAATATAATTTATAATGCGAAATAATAAAAAATATGTGTTTATTAATTCATATAATATATTAGTTAGCATGTTGATATATTGGTAAAATAAAATCTTAAATTTTATGAATAATCTAAGATAAATATCATGCTGAATATAAATTATAATACAGATATAATTTGAAAATAATTCATTTATTAATTATAATTATTTGTTAGATATTATTTTATTCTGATATTTGAAAGAATATTTATTTTATTAAATACTGAAATCAACATTCTTATGGGAGTTGTTTCATTTTAAGAATTTATATTTTCAATTAATTTTTTTAAAAGCAAAGTCTATAAAAAAAATTATCTAGTCACATAATAAAGTCACCAAAGTAAATGTAGTAAATTATTAACATTGCAGAAAATAAAGGAAACTAAAATTGAAAAGTTTAACAACTACCTGCAATATTTTATCGCCAAAAAAAAAAAATTGAACCGTAAATCAGCCTTATAGTACTCTTTCTACAATAAGCAGAGCTGATGTTGAAATATATATATAGAGTGACTAATTTGCATTCGTATGCATACGGTCTAAATTTGAAATTTCAAAATCCAAAACGTCGGCTTAACAAAATCCAAAATGTTCATCTTGTTCTCCATATTAATATGTGCTTGGAGACTAAATTTTATATTTTCTGAATTATTTTACTATTTATTAAGCCACCTTGAAAATTGCTGATCCAACAATGGCTTAACAAAACAGTAAAATCAGCAACCACCGTTGGATCGGCAATTTTCAAAGTGGTTTAATAAATAGTAAAAAAATTCAGAAAAATGTAAAATTTGGTCTCCAAGCACATATTAATATGGAGAACAAGATGAACAGTTCGGACCGGCATTTTGGATTTTGAAATTTCAAATTTGAACCGTATGCATATCGGACCATATGCATACGAATGCACATTATTCACTCTCTCTCTCTCTCTCTCTATATATATATATATATATATATATATGAGGAGGGTTCAAATGCACCCAAATGCACCCTATCTTTCAAATTATTTTTCTCCGTTTTCAAAGTCCGAAGAGTCAATCCGAACCGTTAGATGCGATCTACATATTAACATGTGCTTGGAGACCAAATTTTACATTTTTTGGAATTTTTTTACTATTTATTAAGCCACTTTGAAAATTGCTGATTTTACATTTTCTGGACCATTGGATCAGCGATTTTCAAAGTGGCTTAATAAATAGTAAACAAATTCCAAAAAATGTAAAATTTGGTCTCCAAGCACATCTTAATATGTAGATCGCATCTAACGGTTCGGATTGACTATTCGGACTTTGAAAACGGAGAAAAAGGATAGGGTGCATTTGGGTGCATTTGAACCCTACTCTATCTATATATATATATATATATATATAATATTAAACAATATAAAAAAAATTGTCGGCTGATGTGTAACCATCAGAATCAGAATTTTTTTCATAAACCATAATTAATAAAACGAATTTTACGGAACCAATATGATTGATTTTTTTTTTTTCAAAAACCATAAGGACCGTGGTAACCTCACGGTCTCAACTCAATTTTTTTTTTTTTTTATAAAAAAAACAGAATTTTTTTTCAGACCGTGGGGTTTCCACGGTCTGATTTCAATAGATACAACTTTTCATAAATTAAATGTACTAGAAGGATCACAATATTTTCTGATTACCTAGAAGTGACTTTTGAACCGAGATCAATAACTCAGAATCTAAGCATTTTTATTTTTTTCTAATAACACATAAAAAAAATTGGTTTTATCAAAAAAAAAAAAAAAAAATCAGACCGTGGGAACCCCACGGTCTGGAAAAAAATTATGTTTTTTTTAAAAAAAAAAAAAAAAATTGAGTTGAGACCGTGGGGTTCCCACGGTCCTTATGGTTTTTGAAAAAAAAAAAACCAATCATATTGGTTCCGTAAAATTCATTTTATTAATTATGGTTTATGAAAAAAAATTTCAGAATCATTAACGGATCTACTGTTAGCTTGGGTGTTTAGTCACTTTGTAATTTTAAATTATTTAATTTTTATACATATATATATATATATATTGAAAATTATTTAATAATATTAAATAAAATTATATATAGTTCATTCTACCTCATAAAATTATGTATATCTTATTTTTTAAAGTTTTCAAAATCCAAACAGTTCAAATGATGGATATATTAAAATTTGCTCGTAGATCAAATTTTACATTTTTTTTGAATTTTTTTATTATTTATTAAGATGGATAAAAAAGTTCAATGGTATAAAAACAACAATTTTGTAAAATATTTTACAAATAGTAAAAAAAATAAAAAAAATATAAAATTTGATCAGTAAGCACATTTTAATATATCCATTATGTTGAACAGTTTGGATCGACTGTTTGGACTTTGAAAACTTAGAAAATGTAGAGTGTAATTCGGTGTCCCCAGAAAAGAGTGTAAGAGAGAGAGAGAGTGTGTGTGTGTGTGTGTAACAAATGCTTGTTTTTATATTTTCAAAGTCTAAACAGTCAATTCAAACCGTATTATGATGAGGGGAATCCAATTACATAAAAAATTAGTGACACATATTGACACCAATCAGCTGTAAACATCCAATTTTCATTAAAAGTCGTGTTATGATGAAGCGCTTTTACTTAATAGTAGACTGAACCATATAATTTTTTTTTTTGGCCAAAAAAATACTATCAATGTAGGAGATCGCAAGTTCAAAACCCGAATAACATATCTTTTATTAATATTAAAACATTTAAGTAGCTTCATCTCCTACTTCACTAAAAATAGAAAATCCACATCATAGATGTGCCTCAACAGTGAGCAACTAACTAAGATTTGTTCAATTATTTTTTATGAAGTTGACAAAATATTATCGGATTGTATTGATCTAATTAACTATTAAAGTGTGTATATTAATTTCAAAGCCGGCTTAGAAACGATTTTGCGCTTCTTCTAATGAGATATGCCAAAAAATACTAAAATGTTTCTCAAATATCAGAATTCAAAATAAAATAATTTTTTAACTATTTAAAAATTAAGTCCCCCCCATGGTCAAACCAAACACCTCTTTGTTAAATCGTTGACCAGCTCAAAATCAATTAACTAATTAAGCAACCAATGAGGCATTTCATTAATTTCATGGTCATGGTGCAAATACCCTGTTGGCATGATACAGATACATTGAATCCTTGGAGGGTCCCACCAACACCAAAGCATGTTTAAAATCGGTGTGTACCTGAGATTTGCTTAAGATTTTCCTATGACTTTATTTAATTGGAAATTTTCTATTGTGCAGAAGTTCTTACGGAATTTTTTATTAATACCCTACAAAAAGTTTTAATGAAAATACCCTTGATTTTTTTTTCAAAACTGTCATGACCACCCCTATGGGGGGCGGTCCACTTCTTTCTTATTTTTTTAGATATTTTAATATTTTTATTTAAATAATTTTGTAGAGTTTTAGTTTTCTTATTTATGATGTATGCCAAAAAATAAAACATTTGATATATTGATGAGTGATGTTGTAACTCTTTATAACTTTGACTTGATTTATCAGTTTGATATATCACAGGTCTAAAGATAACACTAAATTTTTGAGGCACTAGGTGACGTTTTTTTACAATTCTGATTTCGTCAATGCTCGGGGATCCTCCCTGGGACAAAAATCCGGATCCGTCTCACCCCCCCCCCTTCCGAATTGTGGTCATACACGCAATCTGACTTTTCTAGCCAAAGTTATGGCTGTTTAAAGTTTTTTAAAAAAAAAAAAACGATGCTTCCGTGCAAAAACACCTATAACGCACCGATACTTTATGTTTGGCTTAACGACGACAGAAGTGCATCGATGTTTCATTGCCGAAACATCAATGACGCACTCATGCTCTCTAAATGACTATAACTTTAAAATGCATTTACTATTTGTTGTATGCATTTGCTTATATTTTAATGGATTATGGTTTCATTTATTATTCAAAAATCATTGAAATTATCTATGATTGTTCAATATATGTCCTTTACACGGTAATTATTTTTTTTCAACTTCAAAACCGTCTCTTCTTAGATTTCACAATCTTGTTCTAAACTTTTTTTTTTGTTGTTTTCCATGAATTATGGTTATATTTATGATTCAAAAATCATCGAAAGCATGAATTATGATTCAAAAATCATCTTGTTTGGAATAAAAAAAATAATGGTTATATTCATGATTTTAAAATCTTGTTCTAAAAATTATTTAAATGAAAATATTAATATCTAAAAAAAAAGTTGACATCATTGAGACAATTTAACTATATTTCCTTGTGTATATTTGTATAAAATAAATTATTAAGAATCAAGGTCAAGTCTTAATTAGTATTATCTTTAGACTTGTGATATCAAACTGACAAATTAAGTCAAAGTTATAAAGAGTTACGACATCACTCATCAATATATCAAATGTCTTCTTTTTTTTGGCATACACCCTAAACAATAAAACTAAAACTCCACAAAATTATTTAAATGAAAATATTAAGATATCTAAAAAATAAGAAGTGGACCGTCCCTGCCTGAGGCGGTCTTGTCGTCAGAGTGGGCTGCCCCCACAGGGGCGGTCAGGGCAGTTTTGAAAAAAAAAAATCGAGGACATTTTCATTAAAGTTTTTTTTTTAGGGTATGAATAAAAATTTTTGCAGTTCTTCGGTGGATAATTCTAGGTTGAACCTCATTTTTTCTGAATTCAGATCACCCCAGATACCTGACTCAAGCAAATTTGACAAACGTAAGGTCCAGAGAGAGTCTGATTGATATGTTTTTAGTAGCATTTTCAGCCCATATCCTTCTAATTTAAAATTCATCAGATCGATTTGAAATATAAAATTCAAACTGTTCAAACTGATCTCCTTCAAGAGAACTTCATTTACATATAAAATTTTCTTTTTTGAATTTATTTAGTATCAAATCAAGCCGTAAAAAAATAAAAAAATTTACGCATATTGATGCATTCCAACTACTATACACATTAAATATTTTACTTACTTTTCAATCTCACAAATTTAAATTTCATGTAAAGCCAGCGATCGAAATTAGTATTCCATTATATATTAATTCTCGACCCCGCAACAACTCCATATATGCTTTCAAGTCAAATGAAAATTCACATAAAATCAGTGGCGGAGCCAACTGTATCCAGGAGTAGACAGCCGCCTACCCCTGGATTTTGAAACACGGTATGAAATTCGTATATAGTTGGTTTGGATTTAGGTTTTGTCCATCTCTATATTTGAGTTTTGTCTACTCCTGACTGAGTCAAAACTCTCGATTAGTGAAATTGGCCGAATCATTACAATTTTGATAGTCTTCCATTAATCTATTTTGAAATATTCTGACAAGAAAAAGGTTAATAAGAATGGTATGTCGTGGGACCACAATAAATTTGTTATTTGTTGTGAAAAGAATAGACTAAAATGTTTTATAAAGTAATATACTGAAATTTAATGTAATGCATTAAAATATTTTTATTATGTTTAACTATTCAAAATGAACTGAATTTTAATAAAAGAGTCTTGTGAACTATGCTTCAAAGTAAACTTTCAAAAAAATTGAGTTTTCGATCTAATTCGGTGGATTTCTATCGATTTTAATTCATGGTTAATTACCTCCGCTTCCAATGAAAATTATTTAATAATATTTTATAATTTAATTATTTAAATAAAATAATAATAATTATTATTAATATAATAATAATTTATTTTGCTCACCCTTAATGAAAATCTTGACTACGCCACTGCATAAAATTGTACAGTTATTTGTTTGACGAATGCAAAGTTGAAAAGCTCAAAATGAAAAATGGCGTATACGAATAGTATAACATGCGCTATGGTTTCTTCAGTCATAGCTTCTCTGTCAAGCATTTAGCAGTCTACTGTCGACTATATTCAAATTCAAAGCATATGAATTAATCACAATGCTGACTTAATTCTATGGACTAATTAATTAAACTTTTCATTTATCTTTTCTTTTTAAATAATAATTTCCATCTGAAGAACGAACAAAACAAAATGAGGAGGGTTCAAATGCCTTCATTTTTTGTGCCTCCATCATGCCTCCATTTTTTAAAACTTTAATAACTCAAAATTTAAAACTTAAACGTCAAAATAAAACCGTTGGATATGATCTACATCATCTTATTTATGCACGTATAAAAAATTTTGACATTTCAATAATATTTTGATTGTCATCAAGAGCTTGTAAAAAATACATTAATATGGATGATTTCTAGACGTTGATTTTTGAACTTATTGATTCACATAAAAAAACAAAATTAAAATGTGATAATTTTTTATGAGCACATAGGGAAAATAACATAGATCACATCTAACGGTTTTATTTTGACTTTTAAGTTTTAAATTTTGAGTTATTAAAGTTTTAAAAAATGGAAGCATGGTGGAGGCACAAAAAATGGAGGCATTTGAACCCTCAAACAAAATTAAGGTGTTTGAATGCTCTTCTAATGCATCTAGGTTCTGAATAATCTGGTTTTGACATATATATATAATACAAAACCTTAGGAGAAAGCATTTCCTTTTCAATTCATATATATACCATGGCTTCATGACCAAGTCTTTTTGAAAAAATGAAAGGAAAAAAAAAATTCAAACACTAAGACGTAGACTAACCTTAAATTAATTAATTAATTATATATGTTCCCTAATTGACTGGCAACAAATTGCTTTCTAGCTGGGTAAGACTATCTGGTTGATCTTATCTAAGACAACTACACATGCTTTTGCATTTGTTTATTTATTTTAGATTTTTTTCTCCATTAATTAGGTTTTATTTTCCATGGCAAAAGGAGCTGTAAGCTGACTTGTGAGTTGTGACTAGCGAATGGAAATTTCCTGTCAAAGATTGACTATTCCTAATAATAGTTTATGCTGTCCGGTTTTTTTACATCTCTACAATCGAGTCATATACTATTTAACACTTTTGTACTTTTAAATTATACTTTATTTCTCCACTGAATGCTTGGGGACCAAATTTTATATTCTTTTGAAAAAAAATAAACTATTATTTTAGATAGGTTCAAAATCATTGTTTTTGAATGGTAAGAAACAGTGATTTTGTATATATATCTATTTTAAAAATAGTAAAAAAGATTCAAAAAGATCTCCAAGCAATATTTTATATAGAGATCATATTGAACTAATCAAATAAACTCTTTGAATTTTAAAAACGAAGATATAAAACGTGAAACATGAGACATTTGAACCCTCCTCAAATTATAATTAGTAACTAAGTTGATGCACTAATTTTTTAGGCCTCTAAAATTTTGTCCAAAGGAAATTAATTTGAAAGTAGGGAAACTTTTGGATATACACACACACATATAGAGAGAGAGGGGGCGAGGGGGAGGTTGGGTTAATATCAAAACGTTTTTAAAGTCAAAACAGTTGATTCAAACCGTTCAATATTCAATCCATATAAAATGTGCTAGGAGACTGAATTTTGTATATTTTGAAACTTTTTTACTATTTATTAAGCCAATTTTAAAATTACTGTTTTCAATAATACATAAACTTTTCATTGTTTATTAAAAATTGGCTTAATAAATAAAAAAAAAATTCAAAAAATGTAAAATTTGGTCTCTGAGCACATTTTAATATAAATATCACATCTAACAGTGTAGATTGACCGTTTGAACTTTAAAATTTAGAATGGTAATCAATTTTAGTTATATACATGCACACACGCATCATTAATTGACAGCATAGAACAAGATTAATATATGCATGGTTCTTTTCATTGTAATTAGTTAAGAAGGCTAACCAATAATTTGCTCCAAATTAAAGCTTATAGCAACCGGGCAGTCATATTTTTTAACATGAACGATCAGAATCCTCAAAGTTTGCCCATTTTATCTACCGATCGGTCAAAAAGGACAAGTATCCATTAAGACCATAAATATTTTTATAGAGTGAGTTTATGGTACTATGCATATCACTGGTTGTTACCGTGCTACGGTTCTATATTAGAGTTTTCAAATCTTAACGGTCGATCCGAACAGTTCATCTTGTTCTCCATATTAATATGTATTTGGAGACCAAATTTTACATTTTTTGAAATTTTGTTACTATTTTTTTAGATCTTTAGAAAATCACTTGATCTGAAAATTCTGGACCATTCAAAAACAGTGATTTTCAATAAATCTAAAAAAATAGTAAAAAAATTTCAAAAAATGTAAAATTTGGTCTTCAAAGACATATTAATATGGAGAACAAGATGAACGGTTCGGATCGACCGTTAGGATTTTAAAATTCGAATATAAAGCCGTAACACAGTAACAAATCATAATATGCATAGTACCATAGACTCACTCTATTTTTATATGTGTCTCTTTAGAGTAGAACTAGGGTGCTCTTAAGCTCACCAAAGTGTTTGGTGAGCTTGACTCTAAAATTCATTAAATCGATTTCAAATGACGAATCCGAACCGTTGAAACCCACATACCTTACGTGTGATGCGTCTACATGTGAAATTTTTAAACATTCGAATTAATTTAGTATAAAGTCAAGCGGTCAAAAATCGTTCAAAAAATGAATGAACTAAAATTAATTTATTAACCTTCTAATTTTGACCGATTGACTTTATATTAAATTAATTCAAATGTTTAAAAATTTCACATGTAGACGCATTACACGTAAGGTAGGCGGGTTTCAACGGTTCGGATTCATCATTTGAAATTAATTTGATGGATTTTAGAGTCAAGCTCATCAAACACTTTGGTGAGCTTAAGAGCACCCTAGTTCTACTCGTCTCTTTAAACTTTGAATAAATTAATTAAAGAGGAAACTGAACCGTACAGTCTAAATCAGGTAATATTACTACAGAGTGCAAACGACCACATGATATGTCTAATGGCGTAAAGGCATGTTAAACATATTATATGCAAGATCGCAAGTACAACATAATACTAGGGTGTCAATGGGTACGATACGTATCGAGTGGAGATATTTTTATACTCGTGCCTATTATGATAACGAAAAAAAATCTTTATCATTATCGGTCTTTTCAAATACGGTACGGGTCAGATAAACGGATAAAAAAGTGTCATTAATATTTGATTTGTGTTTTTGATAAAATATTTTTCAAAATAAGAAAAAAAATAATGAATACAGCTAATTTATATTATGAAAATTTTATAAAATACAAAATTGTATTGTATCGTGTATCATTTTCATACAAATATATATATTTGTATGAAAATGATACATGA